>JBCEWC010004171.1:0-28025 GCA_038996855.1 Solanum aculeatissimum | reverse complement strand
TATAACATCATACAATATCAACCATAAGGAGTTTCGGAAATTTTCGGGTTGTTACAAAAACCTTGAAGTCCCTCTCTAAAATGGAGCTTGGAATATATAAATGGTGGAAATGGGCTTAAACTCGTCATTAAATGAAAATACTTTTTGTACTCCGCGAACGCGTAGAGGATTCCGTGACTCAGAGACAATGGACCCACAAAACTCCGGGAACACAGAGGGACCTCCCGCAAACACAGAGGTTAGGTCCCATAAAGTCCGCGAACGTGGACCCTCCTTGAGCGAATACGGAGGTCTAATTAATTTGACCTCTGTGAATGCAAATGTTGAGGCACAAACGTGGAGAATAAGACTTGGATGCACCAGAAAAAATTTACACCAGTAAAAAGCACAAAATAAAAATCATAGATAGGAACCTCAAAATTTGTTCGGAACCCCGTGAATACAAATCTAACATCGAACCCTATCAGAAATGATATTTTGGGCTCAATGGAACCATTAGAAATTGAATTTGGAACCTTCTTCGATCAAAATCCGAGAAAGATCATTTAAACTAATTTTAAACTCAAAAATTCAAAATATACTTAGAAGCTCTAAAAATTACAACGAAGTCATTTCTAGTTTTAGTTTCGACACCCGAAACCATTGGAACTGACGGAATTTTGATTCGAGCTCCCAAACTCCAAATGTTGACTAAAGTCAAAACTCATGATCCAAAATCAACTAAATATACAACTTTGGGTCCAAAATCATTATTGTAACTCCGAATTTTGTTTTGCAAGTTCTCCTAGACTAGATTTGACATTATGAAACTGATAGAATTGACGAAATCAAATTTCGGCAATCAAAACTCAAAATTCCAACTTTAAACCTTTAAAAACTCAATCTTTAGCAAAACTTCAACTTTTTAAAAGACTTTCAAAATCCAACTTTTGGACTTGACCAAAAATGACTCAAGGCAACCTTCACAAGTGGCAAAATGGTAATTTGGTGAAAAATGACCTTCAAGGTCATTACATCATCAACTACTCAAAATAATGTTTGTTCTCGAATAAGGGACATACCTGAAGGCTCAAATAACTGAGGGTATCAGACACGCATATCTGACTCTATCTCCCATGTAGCCTCACTCTCGGGCCTATATCTACACTGGACCTTTATTGAAGCGATATCCTTAGTCCTCAACTTCCAAACTGGCCTATCCAAAATGACCACCGAGTGCTCCTCATAAGTCAAATCAGGGATCAACTCAACTGAATCCATTGAAATCACATGAGACTCGTCCAAAACGTAATGGCATAACATTGAAACATAGAATACAAGATGGAATGAAGATAGGTTGGGTGGCAAGGAAAGTCTATAAGCCACCTCTCCCACTCTATCGAGCATCTCAAAAGAACCAATAAACCTTGGACTAAGCTTGCCTTTTTTTCCGAATCTCATAATACCCTTCAAAGGTGAGATTTTCAACCAAACCATGTCGCCAACCATGAACTCTAAAGGTCAAACTCGCCTATCACCATAGCTCTTTTGGTGACTCTAGGTTGTCACAACCTACTCTAGATCAACTGCACATGCTCTAGATCATCTCTCAACATATCAACACCCATGCTCACCACCACTACTGTGTCAAACTATTCGATGGGTGATCTGCATCTCTGGCCACACAAGGCCTCAAAAGGAGTCATCTAAATATTGGAATGATAACTGTTATTGTACACAAACTCCACCAAGTCCAAGTACTGATCCCATCTAGCACCAAAATTAATAACACAGGCTCGAAGCATGTCCTCTAACATGAATGGTCCTCTCGGACTGGTCATCCATCTAGGGGTGAAATATCGTACTCATATCCAAACGGGTACTCAAACCATGCTATAAATCCCTCCAAAAATGTTAAGTAAACAACGATTCACGATCCGATATAATGGACATCAGGGCTCTGCGGTTTCACAATTTCACTGATATAAAGTTGGGTCAGTCTCTCAGCTATATACTTTACTTTGATCGGAATGAAGTAGGCAGACTTGGTCAATCGATCCACCACTACCAAAATAGAATTAAAACCCCCAACTACAAGAGATAAGCCCACTACAAAGTCCATGGCAATGTGTTCCCACTTTCACTTGAGAATGGGCATCATCTAAAGCTCTCCACCTGGCCTCAAGTGCTCACACATGACCTATTGACATGTCAAGCACCTGCTCTGATATATCTTTCTTCATACTGGACCACTAATAATGCTAACTCATATCATGGTACATCTTCACTACCCCTAGGTGAATAGAGTATCTAGCACAATGAGCTTCCTCACGTATCAACCAGATCAAATCACCCATCTTGGGCACATAAATACGACTCCCAATCCTCAAAACACCATCAGAATCAAGCATTGCTTCCCCAGATTCATCTCTAGTCACTTTATCCCAGATAATACATAACATTTCATCCTCAAAATGCCTCTCACGAATCTAATCCATCAAAGATGAGCGAGCCTCAATGGAAGCAAGCACTCCACCCTGCTCTGAAATTTGTAATCTCCCCAACCCATTGGCCAATCATTGAACATCTCTAGCCAATGGTCGCTCCTCAATCTGGATAGCTACTAGACTCCCCATGCTGAAGGTCTTCCCACTCAATGCATCGGCCACCACATTTGTCTTCCCAGAATGATAGAGAATGGCCAAGTCATAGGCTTTTAAAAGCTCAGTCAACCTTCTTTGTCTTAGATTTAGATCCCGCTGACTAAATATATATTGTACACTGTGATATTTAGTAAAGATCTCACAATGGACTCCGTATAGATAGTGACACCACAACTACAACATAAACACAATTGCAGCAAACTATAAATCGTGAGTGGGGTAGTTCTTCTCATGGGCCTTCAGCTATGTAGAATCATAAGCAATAACTTTCCCTTTTTGCATCAACACACTACCTAACCTCACTGCTAAAATATCACAATAAACCGTGAAATCAATAGCCTTCTCCGGCAATGTCAAAATAGGAGTTATAGTCAATAATAACTTGAACTTTTGGAAGCTCTCTTCACACTCATCGGACTAATAAAATACCATATTCTTCTGAGTAAGTCTAGTCAGTGGAGCTGCAATAGTGGCGAAACCCTAAAGAAAATGGCGATAATAATCAGCCAAGCCCACAAACCTATGAATCTCTATAGCTGAGGTAGGCCTAGTCCAACCCCGAATGGCCTCAATCTTGGTTGGATCAACTCGAATACCCTCCTTGGAAACCATGTGCCCCAAGAATGCCATTTAACTTAACCAAAAGTCACACTAGGAGAATTTTGCATAAAGTTGTTCCTTCCAAAGCCTCTGGAGCACAATCCTCAAATGCCTCACACTGCCTCCTATATCTTGGAATAGACCAAGATGTCATCAATGAACACAATCATGAATGAATCCAGATACGATTGGAACACCCCATTCATCAACTTCATAAATGTTGCAAGGGCGTTATTCAAACCAAAGAACATAACAAGAAACTCATAGTGGCCATACCTGGTCTGGAAGATTGTCTTGGAAATATCTAATGACCGAATCCAGAGTTGATGATACCTAGACCTCATGTTAATCTTAGAAAACAAAGCAGTTCTGTGAAGCTGATCAAATAAATCATCTATACAAGTAAGTAGGTACTTGTTCTTGGCAGTCACCTTGTTCAATTGTCTATAATTAATACACATCCTCATAGTTACATCTTTCTTCTTTACAAATAAGACTAGGGCACCCCAAGGTGAAACATTAGGGTGAATAAAGCCCTTGCTCAACAGATCTTGGAGCTGTTTTTTTAGCTCCTTCAAGTCAGTTGGAGCCATCCGATTGGGAGTAATAGAAATGGGCTTAGTGCCCGACTCAAGGTCAATAGCAAAATCAATGTCCAATTAGGAAGGACTCCCGATAGATCATTAGAAAACACATTTGGAAACTCACTAACCACCATAATAGATATTATAGAAGGTGACTAAATAGCAGTATCATGAATAAAAGACAAGTAAGCCAAACATCCTCGACCAATCAACTTTTGGGTCGAATATAAGATATCACTTTACTAGGATAGGAACCCTTCGAACCCGTCCACACAATCCTCGATCTATCTAGTATGGCTAAGGTGATGGTCTTGGCATAATAATCAAGAATAGCACAACATGGGGATAGACAATCCATACCCAAGATAACATCAAAATCTACCATATCCACTATAATCAAATCTACCAAAGTCTCACAGCCAGCCAAAGTAAGCTGACAGGATCGGTACATCCAATCCACTACTAAGAGCTCTCCTACTGGGATCAAAACATGAACAGGCACAGACATAGAATCACAAGAAAACTTAAACCCCAAGGAGAAATAAATAGATAGATATGAATAAGTAGATCCAGGATAAAAAAAACACAGATGTAGGGCGATGGCAAATTAGAACGATACTTGTGATCACTGCATCAGAGGCCTTAGCTTCAGGCTTGCTAAGGAAAGCATAGCAATGGCCACCTCAACTTTCACTCGAAGAAGTTGCCCCTCTACCACTAGAATGAGTGGAAATATCACCTATTTCTCTACCATTGGTACGTCCACCTCTATTAGTCTAACCTCTACCCTGGCCCCTAATCTGCGGGGCTAAACCTCTGGCTAGAGGTGCCAAATCTCTGACTGATGTTGCAGATTATGAATGGTAGGGCCTAGAATGAGTTTTCTTAGGCACTATTAAATCATATGATCAAAATATCTACAAACAAAGCAAGATTTAGGGGTAGATCACTACTGTGAAGGAGCATGAGGGATGATGTAGTCTCCCTGACCAGCAGGCCTTTGCTGGGAACCAAATGAACTCTAACTTGAACGATAAGATTCATGAGGGACTTACCCCCCCTCCCCACGAAGCTGGAAAGGCTGCATGGACCCTATGGTGTTAAATGAACCACCTCCTATGGTCAAACATATGCCTCTTGATGAGGCACTTAAGTACTATCTCGATATACGAACCCTTTTTGGAGTTCCTAAACCCTCATTCTACATCAAATTTGCCTCCTTGGCGGCACTAACCATCAACTGGAAAGAATCTCCATCTCTAGATACCCAAAATATCGATTGTCTGATAGAAAAAATCAATCCTCTCACAAACTAGCAAACTCTCTCTACATCGATCGAAGGTATAGTTGTGGCATGTCAAACTAGCTGGAAGAACTGGATCTCGTACTCAGAAATAATCATAGTGCTCTGCCTCAAACTCTCGAACCTCAATTGACTCTTCTTACGGACCTCCAAGGAACAAACTGATCATAAAAGGCATCTGAAAATATCTCCCAAGTCATCTAAGAAAACCTAGCTAAAAGAGATCATGTATAAGTCCTCCACCACTCCCTGGAGAGCCCAAAGAGCTGGAGTGTAATATATATCACACTATGCATCTCTGCTAGTCCCACGGCATCAAATAGCTCTCTACAAGTAGTCAAGAACTTATGAGAATTCTCAGTCTTCCCACTCTGAAACTGAGGTGGGTCCATCTTCCAGAATCTCTCATACCTCTACTGCTTCTCATTAATGAAGGTAACTGTTGGTGGAATATCCATAATCGGTGTTGCTAGTGGCTGCTCTACATGAATCTGGGCCACGGAGAGCTACTATTGATATGGGGGTTGAACCTTTATTTGAGTCTATGAAGTATCAGATGTGTCAGTTGGCCTACCTGACTGCCCCAAGATCTCAAGTACACCCAACAATCTCAAAAATGTATCAAGGAGTAGTGGTGTTGCAGCAAACTCATGAGGAGTCTACTCTTGTCTAGGCTCCATGGCTGACTTAGGGGAGATACGCCGCTAATAATCCCTCACTAGAACGGATCCTCGGCCCTGGCCTCTAGCTCATCCTCTGGCATAGACCCTACCCTAGTTGGGGTCTCAAAAGCAACATCAACGACTACCTCCCCTCATCCTGTAGCAGTAATAGCTCTAGTCCTCACCATTTGTCAAAAAGATACACGAACACTCAGTACCAAACCGAAAACCCATGCACGAATTGATCAGAATGAATCAAAAGAGAGTTTCCTAATAGTCTTCACAGCCTCTCATGGATAAGTAACAGACATCTCTGCACCGATCCTCAAGACTCTACTAGACTGGGCTTGTACACATGTAAGACCTATAAATATAGGGCACTGATATCAAATTATCACGACTCGAAATCCGGATGTGATAGCACTCATCTAATCCACCAAGGTGAGTCATCCTCAAACCTAAACCACTTAACATAATAATAAAAGCAGAAGATAAACAATATAATAAGATATACATAGGCATGAGGAATCAAAACTACAACCTTCCCAAAATTGGTGTCACATGCACAAGACTTTAAATACAAAATACCCAATAAAAAATACAATTCTCAATATTTAGTCCTCAAATAGAAGAAAACATAATATAAAATCCTCGAAGGCCTGCAGAGGGTACAAGCAGCTACCTCACAAGTGATCCTGAAACTCGATCTGGAATATCAGAAAACTAATAAGAAGGATCGAGCTCATAACATTCAAAAATGTAGCAAGGGATAAGTACTAAACAACAGGATACTTAGAAAAATGGAACGAACCTAAAGTAAAGTAATGAACAACAAGTACTCTTTATTTCCTAACCACCGAACTACAACCCTGCACTCAAAAAATCTCAGCACAATATAATATACCATTCACAATAATATAGTTATACTCATCACCTAGCATAATATTTCAATACACATATATATATATAAATATATCCAACAATTACTCAAGTCAATGATACAATGGGTATACAATCTCATAAGCAATACAATAATAATATCAAAATAGGTATGATATGAGATAGAGTGGATGTTATGAGATGTAAATAATGTGATGCAATGTCACAAAATAATAATGCATGTTTATTCTATGATACACATCCAATGACTATATCAAACCAGAACCAATGGGGACCACACATGGATCATGTATCCGTGAATATTGCTGGCAAAGACCTCGGCCAATGCTTACCCATTTTGAAAAAACTTCAGATCTATCCGAAAATTACCTCGGATCCAATATCAGTTGGTATATTACCTTGGTTCACCGATAGAAACCTCAGCTAACATCGATGGTTAGAGACCTTGACCATCAATCCACATGTTACCTTACTCATTTCTCGGTCATAGTCATCACAAGTATCAAATGCACAAATAATAGAGGATGCAATGTACATAATTTCAATAATATCATAGTGTCAACATCATAGTAATTTCAATATAATCAAAGTATCAATTTCATCAATATCTCAATCTCATAACAATCCCAATATCAATCGTATCACAATATAAGATCCATCCCAACATTAATATCAAATAATTCACAAGATCATATATATTACGAATTCACGATCAACTCACAAGCCAAGAATTCACTATATGAATAATTACACAAAGTAAATCTCACGATCAAAGCCTAAGATGATACAATTCTACCCCAAGGTACTCACTTACATGCATATCGGAGCATACAAAGTTCAATCATACTTAAAAAAAGGTTAGAAATCCACTTGCCTTAGATAAAGTCTCGAATCAAGTCAAAGCCAAACCTTTTCCCTTCCTACGGTACTCTAAATCACCAAAATCTATTTAAATATAGCATCACAATCACATAACGAATCTAATGACACTAAAATCAAACAATTCAAATGAAAAGGATAAAATGGTCAAAAATCTCATGTCAGAAAAAGTAGTTGAAATCTAGAAATTAATTCATAAAAACGTTCCCCAAATAATAAGGAGTTCAATGGTGAAAACCATTTCGAAAATGGAGTTAAAATGAAGGTAAAATAATCAATTAAAGTTTAGAATAAAAGTCCAAAAAATCCCTAAATTCCATCATTAAAATCCCAAAATTATAAGTTAAAAATACAAACTAATGAATCGAAATCAATGAAATATATTAGAAAATAGTTACCCAATCGTTTGCCTTAAAAAACCTTGAAATCCCTCTCTAAAACAGAGTTTGAAATATTAAAAATAGTGAAAACGGGCTTAAACCCGTCATTAAAAGAAAACACTATTCAACTATCTTTTCGTACTCTGCAAATACAGAGATAATGGACCCACAAAGATTCGCGAATTTTGAGGGAGCTCCCGCGAACACGGAGGTCAGGCCCCATATACTCTGCGAACGTGTACCCTCCTTCCATGAATGCGGAGGTCTAATTAATTTGACTTCCACGAATGCGGATGTTGAGGCGGAAATGTAGAGAATAAGACCTGGATGCACCAGAAATAGTTTACACCAGTAAAAAGCATAGCACAAAAATCACGCTAGGACCATCGAAATTTATTTGCACCCCGTGAACACAAAACAAACATGGAACCCCACAAAACATAACGTACCAAGCTCAATAAAACTGTCAGAATTAAAATTTGGAACCTCCTTAGCCCAGAACCTAAGAAAGATCGTTTAAACTAGTTTCGAACTAAAAAATTCAAAATATTCTCAGAAGCTCTAAAAATTATAACGAAATCATTTCTAGCGTTAGTTTCACCACCCAAAATTACTAAAACTAATAAAATTTTGATTCGAGCTCCTGAACTCCGAATGTTGACCAAAGTCAAACCTATGATCTAAAATCAACTAACTATGCAACTTTGGGTCCAAAATCTTTTTTTTAACTTTGAATGTTATTCTACAAGTTCTCCTAGACCAAATTCGACATTCTAGAACTGATAGAATTGACATAATCAAATTTCGTCACTCGAAACTCAAAATGACCTCAAAACTTAAAATTTTCAACTTTAAGCCTTTAAAAACTCAATTTTTAACAAAACTTCAACTTTTTACAAGATTTTCAAAATTCAACTTTTTGACTTGACAAAAAATGAACCAACGCAACTTTTGGAAAGGACAAAATAATAATTTAATCAAAAATATCAAAAATGACCTTCGAGGTCATTACATTATGAAACCATGATAAACCACCATCTAAATAGAGGGTTAGAGTCATGCCAGTGCATGGGTTAGCTTGGGGTACTTGTGGCTCTAAGCATCGTGTTATGACTTAGGGGTAGTCTCAGATCATGGTAGAAACACATTTCATCAAAAACATTACACACGTGTTCTTTAAAAAATGATGATATCAACGTGCAATAGATTCATTTGAGTGATAATATGATCGATTTGTTCACAAAATCTCTACCATGTGTAATTTTTGAGAAGAAGATATGCGAGACTGAATTGCAAAGATTCAAGTTGTGAGATTGACCTCTTCATCAAGGGAAGTTCATATGTGTTGTACTCTTCTTTCCTTACAAAGTTTTATCCTACTGAATTTTCTTTATAAGGTTTTTAATGAGGTAACAAAAATGTATATTATTTGATACATACACTCTTTTTAGTCTAATTGTTTTTACTAAGATTGTACTGAGGCACTATAACACCTCAAAGTTTAAAAGGTTAATTTGAAAAAGAAAGGTTATAGAAAAAATCAGGAGCATATTTTATGGGAAGGATTTGTAGCTCGTACACCATTCTATAGACCATAGATTGTCACTCATAGATTGAGAATCAAAGAAGGAGATTTGACCTTAGACAGAACGTAGAATTTTATGAATTATAAAGTATTCTACTACTCATGAAAGGAATCTCGTTGATTGAAGTATAGAGGATTGATATTTCAGTACTTAGCAATTACGGATGAACAAGATGGACCGTAAAATAAAATACGAGTCATAGAAGTTGGTCATACTTTGAAGTTTAGAAATTCAAAAGTTTTACCTAATATCTACGAACAGGGATCTACAGTCTGTAAAAAAAGCGACAGATCGTATATCACCCTCATGGTCCTTGTCAACAGTTAATTTCAATGGTAATTGGATCTTTTCATATACTTTTAATTCCTAAACGACATTGTTTCTACACTACTCTAAGCCCTATAATTTATTTTACACTTTAAAATTCTTTCACTCACTCTCATTCATTAAACTCTTAAAATTCCCTCTCTAGGATTCTCCTCAAGGACTAGATCAAGGGTTCCAAGCTCAAGTCTTGTTCCCAAAAATTAGCCCGGATTTCACTCTGGGTATGTAGAAACTTCATCAAATAGGTATCTCTTCATCTATTGAGTCCCAAATAAACTTAATTTACAAGTTATGATCATTACCTATGCTTGGGTTTTATAATTTCTTATGAATTCTTTCAAATTGCGTCTAACAACAACAACATACCTAGTGAAAATTACATCTAACTCTTCCAAATTGATCTCTTTGTATATTGTTTGATTATAATTTAATATTTTCAAGACGATTTTCAAGAATTAATACCATGCAAGTATTTTATGACTATAAATTCAACTAGATTGACATGCATGAATCATGATTTGAAGAAAATTCTGAACTTAGTATGCTTTCAAATAAAATATCATTATATTTTTGTGAACTTTAGGTTGCTTCCAATTGAAACATTCTCATAATGATTCTATGATCATGAGTTGCTTTCAATTGAAGTATTCTTAACATGAGTTGATGCTTTGGATTAAAATATCTTTTATTAATTTGTTGTGAGATTGTAACATGTTTAAGGAGCAATTTTTATAATTTGACATTTTCATGAAAAGATTGATATCACTAGATTCTTACCATTTCAAAAGTTATGAAATGTTTATGTATGTATTCCATTAAGAGTATTATTCTAGCACCAAGTTGCATTACGGTGACTACTCAAGTTCCAAAATTATGTACGTGCCATCATAGGATATTCTAATTGAATATTTAATTAGTGGATTTACTTAAACTCATGTTTATTGTCCCTACCTTTGCAAGTAGGACACTCCTTTTTCGGTGTAGGAGCAAAACATTGAACTTCATGTTATAGCTCACATGTTTTATGTCAGTTAATAATATTTCTCACTCATTTCATAATAGAATTTTCATAAAATCTTGCATTGACCATGTTTTATGCCTTCAGAAATTAGATGATTAGATTTACTTCACGCGGTCATTGCATTATTATGTTTTCAAACTCTTTACGATTTATGTTATGTTATTGCATTTTCACATACTTAGTTGTCATGATCCAAAATTGGATCACAACTAAAGACGAATAAAATAAAGCGGAAACAACTCACGTAACATAAGAAATCTCCCAAAATCTGGAATCACGAGTACAAGAAAACCTAAATAGTATGAAAGGTAAATACAATTGTCTCAAAATAAGATACAATATTGTCTCATAAAATTTGATACATAGTCTGAGAAAAAAATAAAAGAGAAGCCAAAGATCCACGACAACTTGAAGTCTGAGCCTCACCACTGAGATCTAGATGGTATAGGAAATGCTCCGATAGAATGATCAACTACCCTATCCTGAACCCTGTGCACGCTCTGCATGGAGGAAACAAGGTAGGAGTGAGTACACCAAAATGTACCCAATAGGTCCAATCGACTGGGTAAGAGAAATCAATAAGTAATGTAATAACGAAGGATTCTACACCTGCATCAAAAAGGGCTAGTACACAATAATATATATATATATATATATATACACACATCATAATGAATTAAAATGTCCTCAATAACTCATAATGTCATGTATCCAAATATAAGCATGATGCATAACTCATCAATCCAAATGTCAAGTGTGTCCTAGCCTTGCCACCTGCCCATGGTCAAGGTAATAAAGTGATGTCAAGTCCTTGCCACCTATTTGTGGTCAAGGTAATGTAAAGTATGAATCTCGCCCTTGCCTCCTGCCCGGGTCAAGGGGGTAGTACCAATGTGAAGCAAAACGACCCCGCCTCCTACCCGGGTCAAGGGATGGTACAAGCCACAGACAATAGATGCAAATCAATGATGCAACTCAAATATGCATGAAAAAAATAACATTAGGGTAGATCTATCGATGCATGAAGCTCATAATAATCGTATGTATTTCAAGAATAGTATCAAATGCCACAATTAATACTCAACCCATCATTTTGGTTTACATTACCATCAACTATATCAATAGCCAGAAGTACCAGTGATATCGGACCTACTCGTCCCAAAAAGATAAGCAAGTCAATGATACCGGACCTACTCGTCCCAATATAGATAAGCAAATCATTAATACCAGACCTACTCATCCCAATAAGTAATTATATCACCTTAAGGTATCTCAACATTCATCATTTTTGCCAGATTTATTTCTGTAGGTATCACAAGCCTCATTTAATCACTTTTTATCTCAAGTATCAACATTTCTCCATGTTTCATCTCAATCCATCAATAGAAACTAAATTATATTATAATTCAGCTCAACTGATGTCACATTTCCATCATTTCTCCAACATATCAATCCAAATATACAAATAATTATCTAAGTCTCACGATTATTACATGAACATGATCAATAACTCAAATTCAGCCCTAAAAAGGTTAATCAAACCTACCTCAAAGTCAAAATCGCACTCGGACAAGCTTTCAATCAACTCAAACCACCAAATAAACTCCAAATTGATCAACCACTATAAAATATAGATACTATGCATCAAGAGGAGCATTTTGATACCCATATTGGCATAGTTTAGGCTTAGGGGCAAAATGGTTAAAATTAAGGTTAAAATTCAAATTTTCTAAATCTAGAAATTGACTTTATAATCAGGTTCTACATGAAAAATGGAGTCTGTGAGTGAAAATCCCACTAAAATTGAGTTCAAATCAAAAGAGAAATCACCATTTAAAGTTTTAATCAAGTTCTTGAAAACCCATAAAAATTGGAGGGTTGAAACCAAAAACTTTAAGTCAAAATCATAATTCAAGTACTGAAAATAAAAGATTTTGTGTTTAGGAAGCTTACCCAAATGAAAATCCATGAAAAATCTTGCTCAAAATTGCACCTCTAGGCTTTTGCAACTCCAAAAGTGGGAAAAAAATGGAGTAGTAGTCAAAATGGAGAAGAAGTGGAATTTTTAGTAGATAAAAATAAAAGAAAATAAGGTTGTTGACCCGTTGACCCGCGTTGACTGGGCATTGACCATGGTCAACTTTCACTAATACCTTTCAAAACACATTTTTTGACCCCCCGAAACTCATTCAGAACCCTATAAATATTAACCAAATATGCAACCCTACCAGAAACAACGTTTTGGACGCAACAGAATCATCAGAAATCAGTTTTAAGGTCTTCCCGCCATATTTACCGATTCAAGTCAATAAAACTAGTTTAAAACTCAAAATACCAAAACTGCCCTCGGAAACTCCAAAAATTATGACGAGACTATTTTTAGCATTAGTTTCACCATCCAAAACTATTGGAACTATCAAATTCCGATCCAAGCTTCTGAACTCCAAATTTGATCAAAGTCAACTTTGATTCTGGAAATGACTAAAATCACACTTTTGGGCCTAAAATCACAATTTTGTGCCTAAACACCTCATTTTAACTCTAAATTCTGTTTCACAACTTCCTATAATTCAGTTTCGACATTTCAAAACTAATGGAATCGACGGATCCCTAATTCGACCTCCAAAACTCATAATGACACAAAAACAAACCTTTTCAATAACTTAAGCCTCCATAAATGCCAAAATTCATATTTTTCAACTTTTAAAATTCAGGGTTTCAGTTCCAACCATTCAAATAGTTCAAAATAGTTCCAAAGCAACTTATGAAAGGATAAAATAATAATTTTCACAAAAAATACCAAAAATGACCAACCAACATTATTCACCACTAAAAAGAATATCCATCCTCGAACATAAGGAAAAAAGGAGTACCTGAAGCCTCAAAAAGGCTAGAATATTTGGCCCGCTTGTCAGACTCCAACTCTCAAATAGCCTCATCAATAGAACAGTGGTGCCACTGAACCTTCACAAAAGGTATGTCTTTGGATCTCAATTTTCGAACCTATCTACCCAGTATAGCTATAGGCTCCTCAACATAGGATAAATTTGGACCCAACTCAACTGAGTTATATGAAATCACATGGGACTTATCAAGAATATATCGACGGAGCATAGAAACATGAAAAATAGGATGTACTAATGATAATCTCAATGGTAATGTCAACTCATAGGCAACCTCATCAACTATCCTCAAAATCTCAAAAGGGTCAATGAATCTGGGACTAAGATTGCCTCTCTTTCCAAATCTCATCACACCCTTCATGAGTGAAACCTTTTGCCAAACACTGTCACCAACAAAGAATTCAAGAGGTATAACCCTCTGATCAGCATAACGTTTTTGGTGACTCTGGCCTATCGAAAGTCTACTCTGAATCAAATGGACCCGGCCCATGGCATCCTGAAGCAAATCAACACCTAACACCTCAGCTAAACCTAAATCAAACCATCCAATAGGTGACCTACACCTCCGACCATACAAGGCCTCAAACGGGGCCATCTGAATGCTAGAATGATAACTGTTGTTATACATAAACTCTTCTAATGGTAGGTGTTGGTTCCATCGGGCCCCAAAATCAATAATACAAGCCCAAAACATGTCCTCCAGCACCTGAATAGTGCGTTCAAACTGACCATCTATTTGGGGGTGGAAAGTTGAACTTAAATCCACTCTAGCACCCAAACCACACGGAAGAGCTCGCCAAAAATAGGAAGTAAACACAGACCCTTTGTCTAAAACTATCGATACTAGCACTATATTTAGTCTTTACCAGTATGAAGTGCGTTGACTTGGTCAAACAATCAACGATCACCCAAACTGAATCAAACTTGCCCAAGTCCAAGGGCAAATTTGTGACAAAATCCATAGTAACTCTCTCCTACTTCCACTCGGGAATGGATATCCTTTGCATCAACCCACCAGGCTTTTGATGCTCATACTTCACCCATTGGAAATTCAAACACTTGGCCACAAACTCAGCTATGTCTCTCATCATGCCAAACCACTAATAATATTGTTTAAGATCATGATACATCTTAGCCACAACTAGGTGGATGGAATATCTAGCACAATGTGCCTCCTCTAATATCAATCTCACCCACTCCCAAACTTTATACATACAAACTTTACCATTAACCGTCAATACACTATCAGAATCAATAATAGCCACCTTGAATTTACCTCTCAACACTTTACCACGAATCATGCATAATTTAGGGTCCTCGAACTGGTGATCACATATCTGATCAAGTAAAGACGATTTAGCCTCAACAAATGCCAAAATACTCTTAAGAGGAGAAATGTCCAAATGAACCATCTGCCTAGCAAGTGATTGAACCTCTAGAGCTAAGGGCCTCTCCTCAGCCCTCAAGAATTCCAAATTACCCACACTAGTAGTCTTCCATCTCAAAGCATCTGCCACCACATTGGCCTTCTCGAGGTGATAGAGAATAGAGATATCATAGTCCTTAAACAACTCCAACCACCTACGTTGTCTCATGTTCAGATTAGGCTAAGAAAAGATATATTTGAGACTTCGGTGATTGGTAAAGATCTCACAATATACCCCGTATAAATAATGTCACCATAACTTCAATACAAATACAACTGCATCCAACTCTAAGTCATGGGTAGGGTAGCTTCTCTTATACACTTTTCCTCTTTGCATCAATACACCACCTAAACCCATACCAGAAGCATCACAATATACCACAAATAGAACTCTCTCCTCGGGTAAAGCAAAAATAGGGGCTAAAGTCAACAAATATTTAAGCTTTTAAAAGCTCACCTAACAATCATCCGACCACTAAAATGTCACAACCTTCTGAGTCAATCTATCAAGAGGGCTGCTATTGATGAAAAATCCTTAATAAAATGTCGATAATACCCCGCTAACCGAAGGAAACTCTGAATCTTAATCACAAAATAGTAGGACTGGCCTACTCATGAATAGCTGCCACTTTGGTCGGATCAACCATAATACCCTCTTTGGACACAACATGCCCAAGAAAAGTAACGAACTCAAGCCAAAACTCACACTTTGAGAACTTTGCAAACAACTTCTCATCCCTCAATCTCTGAAGTACGGTCCTCAAGTATTGAACATGATCGGCGTCGCTCTTGGAATAAACCAAGATATCATCTATGAACATAATCACAAAGATATCTAAATAGGGCTTGAACACTCGATTCATCAACTCCATAAAAGCAGTCAAGGTGTTAGTCAACCCAAATGACATAACCACAAACTCATAATGCCCATAGCGGGTCCTACACGCTATCTTTGAGATATCAGACTCTTGAACTCTCAAATGATGATAGTCAAACCTCAAATCAATCTTAGAGAATATTGAGGCACCCTACAACTAGTCAAAAAGATCATCAATGCGAGGCAAAGGATACTTATTCTTGATGGTCATTTTGTTCAACTAGTGGTAATCAATACACATGGGGATTCTCGAGAAATAACCCGAACATGAGCCAAATAAGCTAAGCATCTTTTCTCCATCATCCGACAAGCACATATATATGAAATGATGCCCTTAGGATAGGAGCTAGGTGCCCCAGTACATACCAACTAAGGCATGTCTGGGTAAGAAAGGGTCACTGTCTTCGCATGGCAATCAAGAATAGCATGATAAGGTAACAACCAGTCCATACCCAATATCACATCAGAGTCTACCATATCCAACAATATTATGTCAGCAACAGTATCTCTCCCCATAAAGGTCACAATACAACTCCGATATACCTAATTCACCACTAAAGATTCACCTGTCGGGGTGGAAACATAAATAGGCTTGGAAAGTGGCTCACATATAATATCAATATCAGAGGCAAAAGAGGTTGACACATATGAGTAAGTAGAGCCCGAATCAAATAATACTGCAGTAGAACGATGGCACACTGAAACCATACCTGTGATGATTGCATCAGAAGTCTCTGCCTCTGCTCTATCTGGGACCGCGTAGCAAACTCTACGCCCACCACTAGCCTATGGGCCTCCACGTGTTCCACCTCTCCCCATACCACGACCTCCTTTAGCTCCACCCCTCATGTTCTGAGAGGTGTCTCTGGCTGTTATCTAAGGTCCTAAAGTCTGAGCTGGAAATACATAACTAAGACAATGGTTGGCATAGTGCCCAACCTCATCACAAACATGACAAGCCCTAGGGTCTCACCCGTGAGATGACTATGCTGAAGAACCACCACGCCTGGCTGAATCAAGAGAACCATCCCAACTTATATGAGTAGGCCTAGACCTGTCACCACTGTTAGATGTTGGAAGAGCTGTCTGAACAGCCCATCTCTGATGGCCCTATCTTTGAAATACTCTGTCACAAGGCAAGGGTACAATAAACTGACCATACTAACGGAATCTCTTCCCGCCACCCTGTCTCTCATGCCTGATCCGCTCTATCATGAGAGCATAATCCACAATACTTTGAAACGTGCCTCCATCCAATACCAATGAAGTTGTCGCCTCCTACAAGTAACCTGCCAACCCCTTAGTAAAGCGTCGAACCCTCTCGAACTCAATAGGAATCTTGGACAAGGCATATCGAGACAATGCATGAAATCTAGCCTCATAATCTGAAATTGACATAGAACCCTACCAAAGTCTATAAAACTCATCCCGGCGACTATCTCGGAGGTTATATGGTACAAACCTCTCCAAAATCATCTCTGTAAATTATACCCATGTCATAGTTGGAGATCCAATAGGTCGACGAGCTACCACTGACCTCCACCACTCCTTGGCGAGGCCGGTGAACTGGTATTAATCGTAGACAACCCCATGCAACTAAAGAATGGCCAAATTACATATTCGGTCCTGACACTCAGACAAGAAATAATAAGCTCTATCACCAGGTGTACCATCAAACCTTGGGGGAGCCAATCTAACAAACCACTCAAAACTTTTCTGCTCTATGGTAGACATGGTTGGGCTAGCTGAAGATGATGGCACCATAAATAAGGGTGGTGCAATAGATGGAGCAGCAATCAAACTCTGAAACTGGGAACCCAGACTCGGCCTAGATGTCTGAGGTAGAACCATAGCAGTCATAGGAGAATCTGACGGAACTGAAGAAGGACCAACATAAATCATAGTTGGCTCAGAGAGGGCTATAGAAGGTCCAACCGGTGCTATAGAAACTGGTATATCCAAAGTATCTGGGGCGGATGGTGCTCCCTCCAATCTAGCCAATATCCGCAATAGTAGCTCATGAATTGAGGGTGTAGGAGCTGAAGCTGAGGGTGGTGGAATAGTATCAGTAGGCCCCTGTAGCTCAACAACAGGCTCTAGAGAAGTCGACCGAGCCTGCCCCCTGAATGGAGTTGCCCCTCTAGAAAATCCTCGGCCCCTGGCCCTACCCCAAACTCTACCTTATCCTCGAGTAGGAGCCACATTAGCTACCTCGGGCTTTGCCACTGATCAATGAGATTTGGTAGACGGCACTTGAGTAAAAAGAGTAGATTTTACAATTTCAAAGTGGTAATACAAAGAAACGCACGAATAGATACAAGAAGTGAAAGTCTTTCCTAACAAGTATCTTGTAGCCTCCAAAAGATAGGTGTGGATGTCTACACACTGATCCACGAGACTCTACTTGACACCCTGCTCTTGACTCACGAGCCCAATGAACCTAGAGCTCTGATACCAAACTTGTCACGACCCAAAATTGGATGACAACTAAAGATGAATAAAATAAAGCAAAAACAATTCATGTAACACAAGAAATCTTTCAAAACCTGGAGTCATGAGTACAAGAGCATCTAAATAGTACAGAAGGTAAATACAATTGTCTCAAAATAAGATACAAGATTGTCTCATAAAATTGGATACATAGTCTGAGAGAAAAGAAATAAAAGAGGCCCCTAAGATCCACGGCAACTCGAAGTCTGAGCCTCACCATTGAGATCTGAATAGTATCGGTAATGCTCCGATGGAATGATCACTATCCTATCCTGAATTTTGTGCACACTCTGCAGGGAAGAATCAGGGTAAGGGTGAGTACACCAGAATGTACCCAGAATGTACCCAGTAGGTTCAACTGACTGGGTAAGAGAAATCGAACAAATAATGTAATAACGAAGGATTTTACACATATATCCAAAAGGGATTAGTACACAATAATATATATATACCCACATCATAATGAATTAAAATGTCTTCAATAACTCATAATGTCATATATCGAAATATAAACATGATGTATAACTCATCAATCCAAATATCAAGTGTGTCCCAGCCTTACCACCTACTTGTGGTCAAGGTAATAGAGTGATGTCAATTCCTTACCACCTGCCCGTGGTCAAGGTAATATAAAGTATGAATCTCACCCTTGCCTCCTGCCCGGGTCAAAAAGGTGGTACCAATGTGAAGTAAAATTTCCTTGCCTCCTACTCGGGTCATAGGATGATACAAGCCACAGATAATAGATGCAAATCAATGGTGCAACTCAAATATGCATGAAATAAATAACATTAGGGAAGATGTATTGATGCATGAAGCTCATAATAATCGTATGTATTTCAAGAAAAGTATTAAATGCCACAACTAATGCACAAACCCATCATTTTGGTTTAGGTTACCATCAATTATATTAATAGTCGGGAGTTCCAGTGATACCGGGCCTACTCGTCCCAAAAAGATAAGCAAGTCAATGATACCGAACCTACTCGTCCAAATATCGATAAACAAATCATTGATACCGAACCTACTCGTCCCAATAAGTAATTATATCACTTCAGGGTATCTCAACATTCATCATTTTTGCCAGATTTATTTTTATAGATATCACAAGCCTCATTTAATCACTTTTTATCTCAAATATCAATATTTCCCCTTGTTTCATCTCAATCCATTAATAGAAACTAAATTATATCATAATTCAGCTCGATCGATGTCACATTTCCATCATTTCTCCAACATATCAATCTGAATATACAAATAATCATCTAAGCCTCACGATTATCATTTGAACATGGTCAATAACTCAAATTCAGTCCCAAGAAGATTAGTCAAACCTACCTCAAAGCCGAAATCGCACTCGAGACAAGCTTTTAATCAATTCAAACTTCCAAACAAACTCCAAATTGATCAACCACTATCAAAAATGGATACTATGCATCAAGAGAAGCATTTTGATACTCATATTGACATAGTTTAGGCTTAGGAACAAAATGGTTAAAATTAGGGCTAAAATTCAAAATTTATACAACTAAAAGTTGACTTTAAAATTAGGTTCTACACAAAAAATGGAGTTCGTGGATGAAAATTCCATTAAAATTGAGTTCAAATCGAAGGAGAAATCACCATTTAAAGTTTGAATCATGTTCTTGAAAACCCATAAAAATTTGAGGGTTGAAACCAAAATTTTCAAGTCAAATCATAATGTAAATACTGAAAATAAAAGAATTTGTGTTTAGAAAGCTTATCCAAATGAAAACCCAAGAAAAATCTTGTTCAAAATTGCACCTCCAAGCTTTTGGAACTCCAAAAGTGGAAGAAAATGGTATAGTGGTCAAAATTGAGAAGAAGGAATATTTTCAGCAAATAAAAATAAAAGAAAAACTGGTTGTTGACCTGCGTTGACCGGGCGTTGACTGCGGTCAACTTTCACCAATATTTTTCAAAACATATTTTTTGACCCCCAGAATTCATTCGGAACCCTATAAATATGAACCAAATATGCAACCCTACCAGAAATAATATTCCGGACGCAACAGAATCATCAGAAATCAGTTTTAAGGCCTTCCCACCACAAGTCAATAAAACTAGTTTAAAACTCAAAATATCAAAACTGCCCTTGGAAACTCCAAAAATTATGACGAGACCATCTTTAGCGTTAGTTTCACCATCCAGAACTATTGAAACTATCCAAATTTCAATCCGAGTTTCCAAAATCCAAATATTGACCAAAGTCAACTTTGATTCCGGCAATGACTAAAATTACAACTTTGGGCTTAAAAACCTCATTTTAACTCCAAATTCAGTTCCACAATTTTTTGTAGTTCAGTTTCGACATTTCAGAACTAATGGAATCAACGGATCTCTAATCTGACCTCCGAAACTCAGAATGACACAAAAACTTATTTTTAACAACTTAAGCCTCCAAAAATGCCAAAATTCATATTTTCAACTTTTAAAACTCAGGGTTCCAATTCCAACAATTCAAATAGTTCAAAATAGGCCCAAAATAACTTACGAAAGGGTAAAATAATAATTTTCACAAAAAATACCAAAAATGTTCAACCAGGTCATTACATCAGTACATATTATAGTATTGACTACATCATCTTTTACCTATATTGTCTCATAATATAGGTTCTGAGGTTTATCCTTCAGGCCATAGTTATTATTAGATGCTATCAATTTTGACTTAGGGTGAGTTCTCAAGTTTCGAGGATAATGTCATTTGATTACTTTAGTACTTTTATTTCAGTTTCAGATTTTGAGTTAGCTAGGGCTTTGTCCTAACAATTTACCTATGATTATATTTAGTAGAAGCTTTTCAAACATTAGTACTTCCCACATAGGTTGAGTTGTACTTAGTTTTCTATTATGCTATATCAGACTATGCTTAAACTTTACTTCTACTTTCAGTTTTATATGTTATCTTTAGAGTAATGCTATATCATGTGGTTTGCTTGGGGTTCCTTGGGATCCTAAGTATTATGTTACGACTAGGGAGTAGCCTTAAATCGTGACAAGCATACTATATATTAACTATACATCCAAAGAGAAGTATTACAAATATATTTGTATTATAAAAAATGTTTATATTGTATGTTTCTTTGTAGAAAGATAGAAACCCAAACTTTGGAACCAAACTATTTTTTGCTTATAAATAAAGGATTCTCTTCATTGTATTTTATCCCCCAAAAGAAAAAAAGTTTTTTTTCTTCTCTCCCCCACCACCTCTTCCGCTTCTTCCTTCTTCTTAAATGAGGAAAATGACTTCTTAATGAAAGTAGGAAAAACAAGTTCATCAACGATATTTCAAGTTTATTATCTCCTTTCTATCCACCCATCCAACATCCCCAATCTCCACCCTTTGATCATCTTATCCCTACCCTTGAACCCACATTCCCTATCTCATCTTGCATACATAGTGTTTTGCTAAATTGCATATAAATATTTTTGCAATAATATATTCGCGCTTATTTATCAAACGCTAGAAAATAATTAAGAAACTACTTATTTTCCAACAAAACATTTGTATCCTAAGAATATTGGTTTTATGACTTATGAGGGAAAAATTGGGGAGAATTTTAGTAGCTCAGTTAGTTGGTTACTTGAACTCCCGTTATATTGATGATGATTTGATTTTTCACATTGTATTCCCTTCCCTGCCCCAATTTTTTTAATACAAAAAAGGCTAAATTGGAAATCTCAGAAATTATTCCCTCCTTTTTATTTGTCACTAGTTATGAAAATTTCATGTTGTGCACATGATCAATATTTATTTATAAATTTATTTTTTAAATGGTATTAATTAAACGATATTAAATCATTTCACCGAGTGTAAAATAAATGCCTAATAAATATTATTAATATTGATAAACTTTAAGTGGTAATGATTAATGATTTTAAAATGTTACTCCAAAATAAATTGTAATATATATTCATGTGGTAGTAAATTATTTTATTTTTTTTAGCGCAAATGTGTTGTAAAAGGCCCATGAAATGTCCATAGTTAAAGTATTTTTCATCATTGATCGTTGATTTTTTACTCAAAATAATTATAAAATATACACATATATTATTGACATTCAGAATAGCAAAGATATTATTGAAAAATGTGAAGCAGGTCCCATAATTTCAAAAAAAAAATTACACTAATTAAATTAAAATAAAATTAAAAAAATAATTTTTAAATTTTTTTTCGAAAATGCTCTTGCTGAAATAGGAAGTGCCTACTTATATAATAAGAGAAAACCACCAAATACTTCAGTGTAAATATACATTTTGTTAAACGGAAAAAAATATTTATTGAATGGTATTTATTTTTTATTTTTATATCAAAAATTCTCTTACTGAAACAGGACGTGCCTACTGATATAATAAAGATAAAACAATAAAAAAGTTGTAAATACACATTTTACTAAATGGAAAAAAAATATTATTAATGGTGCTTACCGGAAGAAAACAACCAAAAAATTGTGTAAGTACACATTTTACTAAATGAAAAAAAAATATTTATTGATGATTTTTTAAAATTTTTTTTATTATTTTGAAAATGCTCTTGCTGAAGCAGAACGTGCCTACTTATATAATAAGATAAAACAATAAAAAAGTTCAATGTAAATATACATTTTACCAAGAGCATGTTTGAAAGGTCACACTGATAATTGAATTTGGTGTAATTGAGTATAATTACATTGTTTGACCTCTTTGGTTAGTCAGGTAATTACTTGGTTAGTAGGTAATTAGGTATTATTGACGAGTGTAATTACACTCTTCAATTCATAGAGGAAAACTATGACGGGTAATTGCATGTTGTAATTACAAGTTGATTACTTTTAAATTTCTTTCTTTTATTTTAAGTTCTTTTTCCTTTTATTATTTTAATATTTTAAAAATATATACTTTGTTTTGTAATATTTATTTTTTATTTCCTTCTCATTCTTAACCTTTACTTCATCTGATCCATGCAATTTTTCACATTTTCTTTTTTTATATATTTATTCAATGTTTATTTTTTTTCATTACTATGATTTTATTAGTATTCTAATTTTTAAATTAAATTTAAATTCGTTATTGAATAAAGCTAGAAACTTATATTTTTAATCATATTTATGTACATTATGTTGAAATTTGCATAAGAGTATTATGTTAAATTTTTTATTCTGAATTTGAAACTTATGTTATATTTTTAATTTTATTTATGCTAGTAGTATATGGGTGGATATTTTATATTATAAACCATTTATTTTTTAAGTTAGATTTGATGAATGATCTTTTTGTCAAATATTTTAATAATTTTATTGTGACGTTATATTTATATATCTAACATTTTTGTCAAATATTGCATATCATATGTTCATATAAAACTTGTATTTTTAGTTATTATGGTTAACTTAATTAAAATATACTAATTTAAAAAGTATAAATTATATTTTTATAATATTAGTTAAGAACGTATGTTTACTGATTAATATATTTTCAAAAGACAATATATCTCTTAAATATTTAATTTAATATTATTTATAAATATCCTTATTTGTCTAATGTAAATTTTTAATTTTAGATAATTTTGAAATTTAATATAACCTTATAATTATATTTGTGCAACCAAACATCACACTTATAATTACACTTGTTTAATGTACGTGGTTTACACGTGTGTATCACGTCAATTAATAAAAAGTATATAAAAATAAATAAATTACTATGTGTGTAGCTTATATCATTGAGCATACAATTGTAAATAGTTACGTAAATATTACTATCTCATATCATCAAGTTTATAAATACGTTATTTTTTTATTCCTATCGCAGAATGCAAACCAACTTCATTTTATTTGATAATGACAACAAACAAAATAATTGAATGTATTTTTGATTCTATATATGCCCTTTTGTTCTCATTTGATGTCCTCTGCATTATAATTCCAACTAAATTTGAATCACACAATATAGTATCTATTTGGGGTAGAGCACCCAATATAATTTTCTTCATACTTGAGACTCGAACCCGAGACCTCTAATTAAGGGAAAGAATTCATGTTTTGTGAATAATTCTATGTTCTTCTAATGTTCACGGGAAAGAATATATCAATTTATCATTAAGTTTATTAGAAAGAATATATCAATTTATCATTAAGTTTTAAATTCATGTCTACATCTTATCTACCTTGATATCACATTTTCTATTACAATATAATCAAATAATAAAATATTTACTTTGAATATCAATTTATAGTTCCTTTGGGTATGGGTTGTAGAGTCGTATTTTGAAAGTTGCTTCAATTTTTAAATAAACACATATATTCCTTCCAAGCATGCATACATACAAACAAAAATTGAAGTCAATAAAAATGTAGACAATTCTGAACCAACATGCATATAAATTACGGGATGATATGATATTATGAAAGAGAGAGAAAATATTATTACCTCTAAATTCATCGATGTATAAATATATTGCTTTGACATGAATATAAATTACTCCTTATATAGATAATATGTGTCTTAATGTTATTGTCTAATTGAAATTATTGGATTGTAAAACTTTATTTTTGTGTTAGTTTGTTTCAATCCTAAATTTGATTATTTTTTTTCATATTTCTTGGAGGTTTTTTTGGGGGACAATTTTTAGACTTTTTTTTTAAGAAAATTATTTATTTTTGTTTTGGGACGTTTACTTTTTTTTAAAAAAGTTTTTTTTAATTATTATTTTGATTTTTTTTGACTATTTTCTTTTTGGATCAAATCTATTTTTTCTATTCTTTTGGACGATTTTTAAACTTTTTTTTTTGGACTTTTTGGGTTTTTTAAAAACATTTTTTTATTATTATTTAAAAGCTTTTTTCAATTATTTTCTTTCTGGATCAAGTCTATTTTAGTTGAAAAATGATTCTTTGGGTAGGAATTTAACCAATAAGAAACATCTATTATGTTTATTATATTTAATATTATTATAATAATTAAAAAAATGTGAAAAGACAATTGTGTCTAAAGAGGAGTCTTTTAATGAAGGGCAAAAAGTTCAAACAACATTTCTAAGGCCTTCACGCTTTTAATATAGTACCAGTTTAATGTACGTTCTTTGCACGTATGTCTCACGTCAATTATTACTTATTATATTTTGGACGAACGACCAATAGACATAGTAATTTTGCGAAAATTTTTAGTACCAAAGCTCGAAATTTCTAACCCTTTGGAATAATGAAGTCACTACACTTTGATAAAAAATGAGATTGTGTAATTATTGTTGAGTAAAGTTCACAAATATCCCTTTTAGGGAATAGTGTTGATAAAATGTCCCCAATAAGGGTGGTTTTGCAAAAATGTTCCCAATTCCTTTTTTTAAAAAAATTGAGACAAAATTGCCCCTCAACTATTTCATAAATTAACTTTTGCTTTATTAGCAAGATCTTACACTACTGAATGTAAGTATAACTTATCAGAAACACTAAAACTCTTGACTTAGAGGCAACAATAGAGTAACCTATGTCTCATGGGCAAGATGTTACACTATTGTGCTCAGTATAATTTTTGAGATACTCTATAACTCTTGCCTTTGAGGCAATACCTGCTTATGCTTGATGGGCAAAATCTTACACCTTTGAATATAAGTATAACTTATTGAACATGTTATAATTCTTGCCTTTGAGTTATTTATTGAAAAAGACATTTATCAAAAAAAAAATCTTATTTTAATTATGGATCTAACAAACAATTTGTATAAGTTTAAAAAAAATAATTTTGTCTTATAGGCAAGATCTTACGTTGTTGCATGTAAGTATAACTTATCAAATACACTAAAACATTTGACTTAGAGGCAACGACAAGAGTAACTTATGACCGATGGACAAGATGTTGCACTATTGTGCTCAGTATAAGTTCTGAGCTACGCTATAACTCTTGCCTTTGGGGCAATACTTATTTATGCCTCATAGGCAAGAAAGGAAAGGGCAGAAAAGTAATTTGGTCAACTTAAAATTGAAAAATGGATATTTTTATAACACTTTTCTTAATGGGGGTAAAAATCAAGACCAGTCCATTTTTGGGGCACTCAATGTAATTTTCTCATTATTATTTTACAAAATAGAAAGCCAAATTGATATAAGAAGTCCATTAGAATTCATATTAGTCAATATTTTGGAATCACAAATTTAGAGACCAATTAATGAAAGTTAAAACTTAAAAATATTGGAATCAAAATATTATAATATCATGCTGAAACTAACAATTGCAAATCTTAATTTAATTTACAATAAAAAAATAAAAAATTTTACTTGCATAATAAGATCATATGACTTACACATTGAATTTTGTTTAATGGAAAAAGTTTTATCAGTTTTGTAAACTTTAATAAAGAGATTTTACGTACGAGTAATTGATGTTCTTAAACTTGATATTCACTTTTTTTGTCCATCATAAGCGTTGAAGAATTAACTTGAAAATTAAGAATTTAAAATTTAATCAAATATATTAAAAAAAGAAGGGGGGGGGGGGGGGGGTAACTAACTATCTCCTTTTCTGATGTCTAAAACTCGACCCCAAACTCTTCAAGTGGAACGTGAAAAAGAGGTTTGAAGAAAAGAAAATAAATCAATAAGAATATTTGACTAACAAAAAAGAATTTTAATATTGATTCTCATGAGAGAAATAACTATAGTGAGGCATTGAGTAATTATTCTCTTTTTTATCCAACTAATGGATCCTATATTGCACTTTGGATATAAAAGATGTTCGTTGCTGCTGGTGGGGTGTTCAAAATTGAATCGTAACCGATAAATCAATCACAAAATTAATTTATCAGTATTGAGTTATTGAATAAATGATTAAGAATGACTTAAAATTTTATAATTAATGACTTATTGATGTGAGAGCAGATTAACTTTTCTTATTAGATAAATCGCTAACCCATTAAAAATTACTATACTTACATTTTTATTTTAGGTATATTAGCCCCATTTGATATCTTACCATAATATATAAGAATAATTATGTATATGTATATATATATATATATATATATATATATATAAACAGTAGAAAACCTTAAGTACTTAACTACTTTAGAAAGAGAGACTGAACAATTATTAAGAAAAATTAATAAAAGATAAATCGTCAGTAATACCAGATACAGGAATAGAAGAACTAGTAACCCAGTTAAAAAGAATAGAAATTACTCCTCAAAAGGATAGAATAATAAAAACAAAGCAACCATGGAAATTTTTCCAAGTAGGAGAAAAAACAGTAACAAAAGAAGTAGCAATCCCTCTACCCAAGACAAATTAAATACTAATTTCTTAACAAAAATTTTAAACACTAGACCATCTACAAGTACCAGACAACTTGAAGAAGTAATTGATATAGATAGAGATATTCAAATTTTTCAACAAAATCAATTAAACTTATTAAATCCAAAAGTTTTATACCAGACTCAAAGGTTCGAATCAAA
>JBCEWC010004170.1:0-28028 GCA_038996855.1 Solanum aculeatissimum | reverse complement strand
TTTATATGGATGAATTGTGATCCAATCCATTTTAGTTCAATCCATATTCAATCCATCCAAATCCGATCCAATCCACCCATTTGCCCACCTCTAGTTATAGCTTATAGATTTGGATTATCTCTATCTTTTAAATCATATGGGTAGGATTGGTGAAGATAATTTATTATTGGTCAAACTTTGCAATAATGAGGGCCTTTAAATCAGTATATTTTATTAGGATATCCGAAATATGTAATAGTTTAATTGAACACCTCAATTCATGATAAGTCATAAAAATATATAATTTTTTTACTTAAAGTTGAAGCATATAATTAAAGCAGGTGAAATATTTTATATGGTTAACTTAAATGTTTGATAGGTGAGTAAAAATACGTATAATTTTTTTCTTTAAAATTTGAATTAAAAATATCTAATTAAAATATTTAATTGGAACATGACTTAATTTGTGTATCTACATAAAATATTTTGTTTAGTTTAAATGATGATTATGTATCAAGTCTAAAAGGCTAAAACTATAGTGAGTTAAAAAAGAACAATAAGATATACTAAGGAGTAGAGGAAAACAATTTTCAACATAAAGATTTTTTATGCTTTAAATTTACCTAGATATTGCATACTTTTGCTTTCTTATCCAAATAATTTGAAAGCTAATTTTAATTAATATACCACATCTAGCAAAATATTAGTCAAGGATTATAGTTAAGTGCAATGACTGTGTTTAGTTTACAAACACTTCCTGCAACTTGTTTTTATTACACTAAATGTATTCTCAAGTTTAAAAATTCTCAAATAATACCTCTAAACTCTATTTTTCTCTCTTTTTTAAATAAAATAAATCTCACTAAATTAGTATTGGATTTGAATTAGTGTGGTTGCACAGTGAATCCAAATTTCATCAATGAATGTGTGGTTGCACAATGAACTACTACTTATATTAATGACTGATATAAATTGCTATTTATATTAATGCAAAAAATTTGAAGATTCTAGTCATATTGTATTTACATAAAAAATAGTAAAAAATCATTAAAAAAAAATATACATGACTATACAGTATAACTTGCCAAAAGTCATAGAAAGTATGCACTACTATACTATGTAGATTACTTATGCATGCACTATACACTAAATACATTATGATACACTCAAAAACTGAATATAGCTTCACTTTACATGAAATACTTACTGACTATACATGTCTATACAATGAATGGCCATTCACATATGCCCTTACTTCAAACATATAATCTTTAAAGTTAGGCTTGAAACCCTATGTGAAGTTCAACTTCATCTATCCTATAATTTGGGCAGATTGCTTAGCACCATTCTATTAGAATTTTTGCCCTAACGTTTTTTTTTCTAATCATATTTGAGTTTTACTTTTCTCATAAAGGAAAGTCAAGTATTATCATAATTATTTTTACTTCTCAGGAAGGAAATTATAAATGACTTCCATATTTGGTTATTCCTTTCTTGGACAAAATGTTTGGAGCTCTATAAATTGAAGATCCTTCTTCTCATACCACAACATAATAACATCCTGTATGGTGTGGTCATTTGAAGTGTCTTGTTTAGGGGAAGACTATTCTTCTCCCAATAGATTTATGATTTTTCAAAATAAGTTTTCGTAATATATACATTGGCCACTTGATCAAACCATAATAAATAATACCAAAAATTACACAAATACACGACATTTATAAACTTAATTACTATTAATCCCTACCATTTAAAAAATTACTAAAATTCTCGTATTTTGCTATTTTGTTGATACATGACACACATTTATAAACTATCAGTTAGTTTCACTGATACCTAAAAAAAATTAAACAACTAATTAATTACTGATACGTTTTTTAATGTTTTCAGTATATTAAAACTGATATAGTCTAATTTTTAATAACTGATAAACATAGATCATCAATAACCCTAAATTTTTGCATTGTATCAACGCTGATGTTTATATATCGACGTTTCTTAAAAAATAAGAAATTTTTAGTAATTTCAGAAAAAGGTGATATATATTGAGATTATGCATGTAAAGTATGAGATTTCTATAATTTGCCCTAAATAATATCCATTTTATCATAATTTCTTGTCGTCTAATTTATTGGTTGTAAGCTTCTGCATGACACGCTAGCTATTTTGACCCCAACACATTCATCTTCAGCAGAATAGCGCTCAATGCCTCGATCAGTGTACGTGTGCGAAGTTTGAATTTGCCAAAATTAACTTGGCAGTGAGAGTGGAAATGATTCAAACAAAGCCCATAAAGACTACGAAACAGCCCAAGCTGACTTGCATGGACCAAATGGACACTTTCTGAAACATAAACCTTGTAAAAAGAACTGAAAACAAGTTTAGTCTCAAGTCTCTTTTTAGAGGCAAAGCAGCATTGAGTTTGCCTCTTTTTTTCTAGAAAAGATAACGTAACTAGGCAAACATATTATATGTATTTGCATTATATAACTATAGTTTGAAAAAATTACAATTTATAGCTATAGTTAGGGTTTTGTTATTATTTTCTCTCGTCTCTCTTCCTCTCTCTCGCCTCTCTCCTTTCTCTCTACAATATCTTGCCAAATATACAGTTACATATGTATACCAGTTGCATATATACAATTATTTTGTCAGATATACATAGTCAATTCGACAGATATATATATACAATTCGCCTCTCCACTCTCTGCCCTCTCTCGCTCGCCTCTCTCGATCTCGCTCGCCTCTCTCTTCCCTCTCTCGATCTCGCTCGCCTCTCTCTTCCCTCTCTCGATCTCGCTCGCCTCTCTCTTCCCTCTCTCAATCTCGCTTGCCTCTCTCCTTCTTCTCCCAATCTCGCTTGCCACATATACAAATACTTATGTATATTAGTTACATATATATAATTATTTGACAGATATACACATATAATTTGACAAATATACACATATAATTCGTCTCTCTCTTCCCCTCCAGGTTACATAGCCGAGGTTATGCCGTGTAATTATGAAAAATATAATCATTTGACCATATTAAGTTTCAATAAAGAATGTCAAAATTAAAATTTTTGAGTTGGTGAAAGTCTAATTATATACTTAAAGATAAATGGCACGTCAACATAACGTAGCAAAACGTGATACACCAAAGAATCGAGTAGGTTGAGTAAAAATATATAAACTTTTATAATCATAGTGGCAGCCCCTTTATAACTCTTTTTGGTAAGATACAAATGTTTTTGCCTTTTCAAGTAATATTCTTCTTGATGTTAAAATAACAAAAAATGACCAAAGGCTCGTGCCCTCTTGGCACTCCCAAACTCCTCTCTAACCATTAACTCTGTCTCCTTGACGGTACTCACAATAATCTAGAAAGAGGCTCTATCGTGAATCGACCTAAATACATAAAATCTGATGAAGAAAATCAAGCCTCTCACAAATTTGCACTCTCTCTGCCTTGATAGAAATCAAAGATGTGAATTGACGAGATAACTGACAAAATCGGAATATAGATCATTAATAAAGCAAATAAGTACTCCATCTATTTAGAAAGCCACCATCCATTCACGTATGCATAGTAAGAAAATTTCTAGAATCAATGAATTCAAAATCTTTTGCTTCTGCATTCTATAACGAATAAAGATAATCAAATAGTATAAAAATTTCTTATATAATTTAAACCATATGATTAATATCATGTTAAGTCTATAAGAGGGAATGTTTTCATTTAATGTTCTTGATAAGCTTGGTCAATCTATCATTGGTTGATATAGATTTCAACCATAAGTAGACATTTCCATGTCTTTTCTAACAATAAAAAGACCTCAATTTTGAGAAATAGTAAAAGGTCCACGTAGGGGATTTTGGGACCTTTAGTCAAAAGAAATTAGGCAATTTTCAGAGTAGTAATGGGCCTGATGAGGCAAGTTGAGGAGGACCATTTTTCATTTAATGATAAGACTTCTAATCATCATAGGTGAGGCCTTCAAGGTCAAGTTACAAGACTTGTAGGCCTTTTCTAGCCTTTCCTTCTTCTTTATTATAGGACCACTTTCTTTTTTGGGCCCAAAAAGAAAAAAAGATGGTGACTACCCTTGATTGCAATTTGCAACCTAGTCGAAGTTATGACAAATCGTCAAAATCAACTGCAAAATATCAATGAATCGCCGCAACTTATTGAGTAAAATATTTAATGTTTATATTTAACGAAAACCTTCAAAAATTAATATAAAACTGTAATGATCCGTTAAGTCATTTTGAGAATATGTTCACACTTTTTCATAAAATATCATTTTCGTAAATTTAATTGAAAATTTTAGATTGTTCAGTAATTACGGTTATTTACTTAAGGGATAATTTTAGATAATTAATTTAGTTGATGAATTAAAATAATAATTTAGTTAATATCCTATACTAATTATTTCATATTTATTAAAAATAGATTAATAGAATTTATTACTTTTAATACTAATTTTATATTTTTATGAAAAAATATTAAAATAATAAAATAGAAAGAAAAAAGAAAAAAAAGTAAATGAAAAAAAAAAGAAAAAAAAATATATATATATATGTATATAAGTTGAAAGGGCTGCGCTTGCAGCCCTATAGAAAATATCAGACGAAAAGAAACAACGACGCACAGAGGAAAAAAAAAAGATGTGGGGGAGAAAAAGAAAAAAAAAAGAAGAGAGGAAAAATTAGAACTTTCATTCTAAATCATTAAGATAATTATTATCGTCCTTTATATTAAGTTTTAATGAGATTATGAATAGATTTTTAGGGTAGAAACGTGTATAAATTCTGAAAATATAGTCCTAGGGTTCTTAGAATAGAACCTTGATTTAGGGGTCGAATAACGATCCGTTTTAGCTGAAATTTGACATATAAATTTATTTTATTATGGGTAAACATAATTTGAAAAAAAATTCAAATTTGATATCTAAGGCCCGGGATGACTTTTCGACCTGGATTTTTTAGCCGAAAATAAATATAGCAATATGAGTGTCATTAGATTCGTATTCTTATGTAAATTATGTATTTGAATAGATTTTGACCATCCGGAAGCATTATGAACGGCTCAAGTTTCAGAATGATTATTCGATTAATTGAGGCAAGTAAATTTCTCGACTCTTATTAAGTATATAGATACGTGTATCTTCCTATTGTTTGTGTTTAAAGTAATGAGACTTTGTGATAGATTGACTTGTGCTTGTTGAATAATCCTGATGATGAAAAAGAGATAATAAAAGACAATTTGTTTATATATTGATATATGATATGTCGAAAATGATCTGAAAGTGTTATTGGTTTATTGTTGATGTGGTATTATGATTGTGTTGTTGTAAATTGTGCATTGATTTTGAGACAAGATTGTGACAAAGGTTATGTGAATTGAGAAAGAATACGAAACTAAAGTGGATGTACCATTTCGAGGGTCGTATCGCACGCCGCGACGGATACTATGATTTCGAGGGTCGTGTCGCATGCACCGACGGATACTATGATTCGATGGTCGTGTCGTACGCCGCGATGGATACTATGATTTTAAGGATCGTGTCGCACGTCGCGACGGATGCATGGACTAATAAGTCTCCCATGGGTCCCGAGCTGAGAGACAACAGGCGTGTATCACTAGGTCAGACATGTATCATTATGTTTGACATTGCATTGCATTACACATCTTTATCATTTATGAACTTGTGAGTGCCCATTTATGGAACTTCTGATGGATGAACTTGATCCTTATGTTGTTGATTTATAAGTATTGGTGTGGTTATTGAGCTATATGCTATATACATTGTGAATTGTTATGCTGGGTTGATTTTTATACAGGTTGTAGTTGTGGAGGTTTGGTTGGAGAGTTAGGAGTACCTGTATTCTGTATTACTTGACCTTGCGTTTAGGAATTCGCTTGTTGGGTACTGTGTGGTTGGTACTCACCCCTTGCTTCTACATTTTTATAGGCATACACTCGGATCTTTGTGATACTTTCTCTTCTCTTCTTATTCGAGGCTTTCTGTGGAGATTAGTGAGGTAGTTATCTGTCATTTCAACGAGTCCTCCTTCTCCTATTTATGATCTTGTTCTACTTTAGAGACAACATCATTTGAGACCTGTACTTTCTTTCAAATCTTTTGTAACACATTAGAGGCTTGTGCACGTGACAATCAGGTTTTGAGGATTTTTAATTAAGTTGACTTATTATCCGCAGTTAAACCTTTATTTTTATTATTTCTTCCGTATTTTATCTTTCTAATTGAGTTTCTGGCTGACTTGTCTTTGTGGGTATAAGACGAGTGTCATCACACCCATTTTTGAATCGTGACAAAAACTCAACAATAACGTTCTTTAATTTTTCAAAACTAACAAATCCTAATCATTAAGAATATATAATACTCCCTCCATTTCAAAAGGAATAACATACTTTCTATTTTAGTCTGTTTAAAAAGAAAAGACCTCTTTTCTTTTTTAGCAACATTTTAATTTTAATTTTTTATGTGGCATGTCTAAGACCACAAGATTAAAAGACACTTTGGTACATTTAACATAACTTTAATTTATAACCACAAAATAAAAAAAATCTTCTTTATTTTTTAAATTTCGTGTTACGTCAAATCAAATCATTTTTTTAAAACAAGAGTATGAATTCAATGAAACATTATCCACTCAACTTTAGTCACAAATAAATACTAAATTCTCCATTTTCTACCACATATAGAAGGAGAAAAAGAACTGTGACAGAATTCTAAAATTACCAAAGATTAATTACAAGGCCAAAAGTTAAATAGGTGTGCCCCCAGTAGGACATCTAATGTAAATTTGACTAATTTCCAAAGAAGTTCAACCTCCCCAACTAGAAGTAAATGCTTATAAAAAGTAAATTTGATAATTGAAACAATAAAAAAATTTATTTATTAATGTAATAAAATTTGTTACACTATCAATCTAACTGTGGGATGTGTCATTTATATGTGATGTCATAAGCTACCACATGATCCCATGTCATTTACTCTCTCTCATTAAAAAATAATGATTTAATTTAATTTGATACGAAATTTAAGAGAGTAAAGAAAAAAAATTAATCTTATAATTCTAAATTAAAATTATGTTAAATATATCATATATTCTTTAATCTTGTAACTTTAAATATGTCCCGTTAAAAATTAAAATTAAAATATTATTAAAAAATAATTATTATTTTTTAAACGAAGAAAATAGTAGACAATGAGAACATTCTTGGTAAAAAGATTAGGATGACTGAGCCCTCACACATCAAACACAAAATGGTCCTTCCAAGATAGTGACCTATAATAAACTTTTGCAGTATTCTGATTTTGTGGACCCTAACCATATGGAATTTTATTTTTACTTGGTCTTTTAGGTATAAATAAATGGACAACACAAGGTTAGGTTATGTTTCATCACATTCTTTTAGTCTTGTGACATTTCAATGAACTCCTGAAACTACTGTAAATAAAGACAAAACATTCCAGGAATAAATTAAGATAGAATAAAGTTTTAATTAAGTTGACGAGGAGAGTAATTAATGAAATAATAAGTTACAATAAAGACAAACCATTCGACCAATAAATAAGTTGACGGGGAGAGTCGTTAATACTTAATAAAATAAATAAATTTATCATGTTACCTTTAAAATATAATAAAATTTTATGTTTTGAAAAGCAACTTAGTTAAGAATAAGACTAAATTTGAAATTAAGTGATGAAATAGCTTTTGATCTTTTAAATCGAGTAAGTAAAAGTGAATATTTATTTTTACTATAATGAATAAGTTGAATTAGCTAGACAAGGAGAGTATTTGTTAGATCAGTGCAAATGTTGAATGAAAATAATTTTGATATTTGAAATAGAGGGTTTTTCCACCTTAAATCAATGAAAATTTGTGTATATGATTTTTTTTTATCACATTTCTTTATTTATTATATTTTTCATTATTTTTATTCATTTTCAAAAATTTCTTTTTTTCCATTCAGATACATTAATTCAGTAATCTGAATACATTAATTCTGATTTTTAAATTATCTCTACGTTTAATGTATCATGCTTTAAATGTTATATGTTGATACTTAAAAATCCTAATTTTTGTATCTGGAATTGAATTAATGTATCCGGATTGCCATATTTTTTAAGGAATTTTTGTAAATTAAAAAAAAAATGATAATTAACTGTTTACACTATATGATTTATGTAAACTATACTTTTTTTTTTAATCCAATTTCCACCAAACCAGATTACTAGAAAAACATATGATAGAAAAATATATTCTCACATAAATAATGAAAACTTTCTTAATTTTTCTTGATGAAAACACTATTGTTATTTTTAATTGATTTAAAAATTCTATTTATTTATTATTTTATTTTTTTGCAAAAAAATGAGTTTTTAGTTTGATGTTAGCCTTACAAAAGAAAAGAGGAAAACCAAAGGGCAAATCAAATCAAATTAAATTTTTTCTTTTTTGGGAACATGCATGTATCCTAACAGGCAACTAAATACTCCCTCTGTCTATTTTTACTTGACCCTTATACTATTTTAGGATGTCCAACAATACTTGTCCAGTTTATGAAATCAAGAGATAATTTAACACTTAGTTCCTAATTTATCCTTGTCATTAATTACAGTTATTTTCCTATTACATTTTTCAATATATTGTATTAATTATATTCAAAGGGTTATTTGGTAAAATTACCCCTATCATTTACTACTTCTTAATCACTGTACCAAATCAATAGGGGTCAAATAAAGTTGGACGGAGGGAGTAACATAACAATGGTTAATATTGAAATTTAATATCATGATGTGTCATGAGCAAGTTCAATTAATATTAAAAAAAAAGAATTTTTTTTAAAGGAGGTAAATTTGAACACGTATTTTTATTACAATTCATCAAAAACATCAACAGTATGATCGTTTCTTTTCTCTAAAGAGAAAAACACAATGATTGATAATTTGTGCTGCTTGGTGTCTAGACATAAAACATTGTTATTATTTTAATTGTCTCAAAAAGTAAGTGTTTTTAGTGATGATATGTTTGCTACTTTTAGTTAAAACATGAAAACATTTGCTTTAGAACACATTCATGAGGTAAAACATACAATATAATGAATTGACGAAATTTTTTTAGGGTCATTTGATAGAGTTTACAGATCTTTCGCTTAATTTAATATATTAAAAATAATTTTACTTAATTTAATCATACTTATATATTAATACGTATGTTACTAATATTATGATTTGTTAAGAAGTATTAACTATAATATATATATACATATATATATATATATATATATATACTAATATATATATTAGATATAAGCTAAAAGTTCTATTAATAAAACTAATAATATTATAATTAATATATATATTTAATGTATCCTTCGTATATAGGCAATATATGCCACTTTTCACAGTACGGCTAAATTGGGATACTATTAAAGTATACTAATAGTAAAAAAGGAAAAAGAGAATATATTCATTGAACTAACAGGCTATTTGGACATGGTATCAAATCATCATTCGAAAACAGGTTGAATTAAAATTGAAATTTTATTTAAATCATGAAAATTATTAATATTTTTCATTTCTTATAATCTTACCAATTAAGCATATTATAGTTCATAAGAGAGTAAAATACCATATAAGAAGACCTTTCTAAAAAAACAAAACATTTATTAATCAAACTTTAATATAATAAAAGACAAATTGAATCTAAGTTGTAGTGTTACTTTTTATTATAATTATTCCACATTATTCGGACAATTTTCTTACGTCAAGCATGCATTTCTCCATTAAATGACCGAGAAGATGAAACAAAATTGTTACTATGAGTTGTATATATATATATATAAGTTTCCTCGTAGTTTCTATGGGGTGGAACTGATGAGATCGATCCATAGATTTCTTTCTTTTTCTTTTCTTTTGTCGTATTTCGCTCAAAGGGTTGAAGGGAGTGTAGACATTGAAATTTTGTAGGACTCTAAAAAATTAGTCCTACTTCAGTCAAAGTTTCTTGGAAGGTACTCTACTCTAAACCCTAATTTATGCCCTTGAAAAGACATTTCAGAAATTCCACAAACTCTTCGGATACTCATAAAGAGATCATAATATGTCATATTCTTCTTGATAATCAAATACTTCAAGAAGATATGCACAAATTCTTTCATGGGGATCAAGTCCAAATCATTCTAGTTTGAGAAATACGCCACTAACTGTCCTCGCCACTAACGGCCCTCGAATCATGGACATGATCTTATGAGAGAAAAATCAAGGGAGGAACAAATTTATATCCACATTGTTTATCAATAAAATTATTTTTCTTCATATTTTATTTGTGATTGCATGCAATTTATCTTTCATCTTATTAAAATTTTTTGCAAACAGAGACATAGTGCATCAAGCTATTCACAAGGGCCAATTTGATCCTCTTCCCCACAAATCTCAAATGAAGGCACCCTAGCTAGGAGAGTTGGCGACTCCAACAACTGTCCATCTATGATCCATACTATATCTAACGTTCAATCGACACGTGTGCGGTATATGTATAAAATGAAAGAAGTAGAAAATAAATTTATCACATCTAATTAAAAAATAATCAAATGATCAATATTCACTCCAACCAAACAATAGATTTTGAAAGTTTACTCCAAACAAATAACAGACTTCGTAAGCAGATAATTGACTTAAATTGTTCAAGTAATTTATTTGAACAAAACAGTAATTTCATTATAAAGTAAAAATCCTCGTATGAGTAATAACTAAATCTTATTTATTTTACTGGAGTTGCATTTGAAAAGGGGATGCATTTTATATATATAATCACAACCCATTACTAGAAGTCTAGAAGAGAAAACAATTATTAAGAGTTATTCATATTTACAGGGTTAAAAAAACGTATCCAAATTTCAATACAAAAAAAATATATCATAAAATGTACATTTTGAAATTTATATATATAAAAAAAATAGATCAACCTGATTAAGGCAAAAATAATTAACCTATGGACATATAATATTCATATTCATTTCGTTTAAGTTAAAACGAATTATTAATTCATTCATTTATTAGTTCAATTTATTTTAGACTAATCTATTTTAGCTCATTTAATTTGGAATGATATATAGCTTAAATTGATCAATTAATAATCTGATCATATTTTTTATTAAATAAGTTATATATTATATCTATAATAAGAAAATTATTTTAAAATTATAAACAAACAAACAAAGAAATCAAAATTTAGCAAGGATTGAATTGTATTCCACCTTTTAATTTAACTAGTTTTATTGTACGCGCTTTGCGCGTGATCAAAGCGTGTACCTCATCTGATAACAAACACTATAGAGAAAAATTAAATTTAAGTATGAGTTTATGAAAAGATAAACTCACTACAAAAGTAATTTTAATAAAATATTTATTTATAAAGGTCATATATATCATAGTAAATTAGAATTTTTCTTAGTGGTTGTAGAGTATTTACGTGATTCAAATAAAGAAAAAGTAGAAGTATATCAAATAAAGAAGATTTAGAAATTCTTCCACGGCTAGAATTCTTTATTTTATCATTTATTTCCATATAGTTTAAAAGTCAATATTATAAATATAATTAAATAAGAATTTAAAGAAAAATGATAAAAATACGATTTTGTCTAAAAAGAAGTCTTTTAATGAATAACAAAAAGTTCAAACAACACTTTTAAGAGTTTTCAGGGTGTATATATATAGTATAGATTCAACCTAAATAATTTTGTGTGAATCTACTCTTTTATTTATTAACTTATTCTTACTTTAATTTGTTTAAATTTAATCTCTTATCTACTAACGTGATTAGGCAACAGGACATAAACATCGTTGTAAAGTGCTAACATATTTGTTAAAGTTCTCTTCTCCCACGTGATGAGCTATGAATGTTTCCAAACTTATTTATTAAATTTTAAATTAGTAGAAAATATATTTTTTGTTATACTTTATTGGTATATTAATATCATATCGGTATTATATAGGATTGAACGTAATCATCTTTGATACGATGTCATATATATACATCCTATTGGTATATCATAGAAGGTATATAGAAGGTATGTGATGACGTTAGCATGACATTAGGGCATGAATTTTAATAGTATAGGGGCATAAAAAGTAAAAGGGTATATGGATGTAAATAATTTGTTTCAGCGGAGCATAAACTTAGTTTTCCCAAATTTTTATCACATATAAGAGCTCGTGCTATATTATTTTTTATTTTAATTTATAATGTATCACAATAAAATTTAAAGAGTAAATTAAATTTTTAATATAATTTTTTTTAGATATTTTTAATTTGTTAATTATTGTGATTTATAGTACATTTTACATGATTTTTAAATAATTATTTTACTTTCGTTGTCCCAATTTATGGGATACCAATGGAATTTGGATAGCCAACCAAATTTTTATATGACTTTTAAAATTTTAAATTGTTTAGGATTTATGGTACTTTTTACGTCATTTTCAAATAATATATGTTATTTTCCTACTCCAATTTATGCGACACGGATAGAATATTGAAAAACAACCAAATTTTAGATATGTCACATAAATATTTTAAATTGTTAATTATTAGTATAATTTAAAGTATTTTTTACATAAGTTTTGCTACTTTCTCTATCTTAATTTAAGTGGTATTGATAGGATTTGGATTAAATTTTTTTTAATGTATTTTAAATATTTAATGTTAATTATTGTGATTTATAATACTTTTTATATCACTTTAAACAATTCACGTGATAAAGGTAGATTTTTTAGAGTTGGTCAAATTTTTTTTACATACTTTCTAAATATTTTAATTTATTAATTATTATAATTTATAATACATTTTTCATAATTTTTCAATATATAATTTAAAAAATAAATAAATTTTAAACAATACAGAAAATGACCATTGCTCCTTATTGGCAAAGCAGTCATGTTATCCGGAAGCTCGTCAATTGCCGCTTATTAATAAAGATAATTAATACTCTTTTTTATCTTAATTTAGGTGACATTCTTTGACTTGACACGATGTTTAAGGAAAAAAAAATATTTAAAACTTATGGTCTAAAATAATTCATGTGCAACAACCTCTAATTTATTCCACCTAGTCTAAGTTTGAGCATTCCCGCAAAGTTGAGGAATTAATTTAAAATGACGTAAAATGGGTCACTGGTAGAAACCACGAGGGGTCATCTATGGCCCGTAGAGTGATCTACTGTCCGTAGATGGGAACACATAGTTGCCCATGTGACTTAGAATATTTGTAAGTGTGAGGACATTCTACGAAAGGGCCTACAAATTGTACCTCATTCTACGATCCGTAAGAAATAACTCGTAGTCCCAAGTCCAAAATATGGACTTCTAAATCAAACTACGAACTGACGGGATGATCCATCGATAGGTTTACGACTCGTAAAATCGTCCGTGGATTGGAACCTTTAAAAATTTCTCTAAGTGTCAGACGAGTCCATGATGGGTCTTTACGACCCATAGTTCCATTTACGATTCATAAAATGGTGATCTAGAATCCAAGACCAATTTTCAGTAACTCAATTCTCGAGCAAACCCAACCTATGAAAGGTTATTTACAATCTATCAAGTGAATCACGATCCATAAGTGGAGTTTCGTGGTTCACTCGGCAGTTTTGAAGAAGGATATTTTCATCCTTTTCATCTCTTTTTAATTAAATTCATGACATTTTGGGGTTAATTGTGACCCCTTTTCAGAACCTAAAACGTATCATACTTCATTCAACACTTGAAAAATTTGAGAGCACGAAGGAAGGGAGGAAAAGTAAGGGTCCCAAGTTAGTGACTGCAAATTGATTGAGCTTCAATTGTTCTGCAAATTTCAGGTATATAAAACTATCTAAAGTATTGGATTGAGTTCATCCACGTGTCCTTTCATTTACATGGGTCGAACTAGTGCCTAGAAGTTGAGTGGAAAGTTCCATAGTCTTAATATTCTAGTTGTCGATATTTACTTTGAGACTTCACGCATATTTATAAATGTATTGATGGTACATATGTTGATTGTATGAGATTTGATCATTTAGTTGTGCTGGTTGATATGAACCCTAGTTGCATAATTCCATAAAACATATTATGCATTTAATTAAATTGAGAATATGATTTGTGAATGTCTTAATTGGGTAAAATTGAGCATAATTGTAATATGAGAATATTTATATATTGTTATGTGTTGAGTATGATTGACTAGAGTCTAAATGACTGTCATTGTAGAGTCTAATGAATCTTGAAAGCATGTCAAATTGATGTGTATGAGTGGTTAATTGTTGATTGGGATGAACATGATTAATTGGGTGATTTGGTGATTGATTGAATAGAGTCAGAATAAAACTAATATAAAGAGTTGATTGAATTGATTGATATAGGCATATTGAGTCCTGCGAGGAGTATTGAGCACCAATATGGGCATGACTAGACAACAACTTTAACCCATAAATTGTGTTGCCAACGTAGGATAGAGGTCATGCTTCTCATGTCCGAAAGATTGGACACTGATTGATTGTGGATCCAGATTGATTTGATTATCCCTTATATGTTTTGACAAATATTAGACGATTGTGGCAACGATAGTGCAAATGTTGTATCAACCATCACATATCATCACGAGCTCATATGTGATGGTTGTTGGTTAGAGAAACTCCCTGATTGTGCATAAATAATTTAACGAAGTCGTGTACTAGAGTTTCCTTTATAGGCATTATTTTTTTATAAAAATCTTGCATCTTTAATTGAGTTGATTGAATAGATTGTTGAGTTGAATCGTTGATTGTTTAAGCTTATTGAGGTTGATTGTATTGAACTGTACATGTTCTTTAGCCATCTTACATACCAATATATTTAATGTATTGATGTTCATTTGGGTCTGCATCATTTCATGATTTAGATGCAGGTAATAGAGACCTTCAGCAAGCGCACCGTTGAAGACCTACTCCTCATTCCAGACTTGGTGAATCCTCTGTATTATTTGGAGGGTTTTTTTTATTGTATCTTTATTAGTAGTATTTCTTTTGAGGTAGTCCGAGACTTGTCTTAGCACCTTCTAGACTTGGATTAGAGACTTCATAGATGTGGATTAGTGATTGTTGATTGTTATTTACTTTTCAATTTTTGTTCATCAGAATCCATTATTAATACAGGAATTCAGTTATTTGGTTAATTCAATGTCTTTACTTGAATATTTACTTCCGCTGTTGAATATGAGGGGATGATGAGGTCAAGTAGTTCTCTTGGGGAATCAACAATATTTTTTCAAGTATTGGTCACGCCAAGGGTACCAAACCAGGACGTGACATCTTAGATATTTGTGTAGTTGGGAATCATTTCAATAAGGGTAAAAGAAAATTTTAAAATTAAATTATTTTTAATTGGAGCAAGATAATATTCTTTTTGGGACGAACTAAATAGAAAAAGGTACCACACAAAATAGGAAAAAATTATTTTATATATAGATATACTAGATAAGCAACACTTTCATTATAGATATACTCTTTTTGTTCCAATTTATTTGTCATGTATACTAAAAATTAGTTGTCCCAAAATAATTGTCAATTTGGATAATCAAGAGAGAATTAATTTTTTTTCAACTTTGCCCTTAGCATTAATTACTCTAGAATTAAGAGACACATATATAGATAAAAATTTAATTATTTATAAGAGGTATATTGTTAAACAACACTCCTAATTAATTTTTTCTTAAGAGTTGTGTCAAACCTTAACATGACAAATAAATTGGGACAGAGGAAGTACTAGATAAACATCACTTTCAGTATTAATGTTTATATATATTAAGAATAATTGAGCATTCCTGATTTAAATATTTTGAGTACACCAATGCTTATTTTGTGGGAGAACCTTTGATTTTGAAAGGATTTAAATTTGTTAATGAATTATAACCTAAGGACTGAGGTGATATGGTTGTTTTATTTTTATTAAATTATTACTTAGTATTTATCATTAAATTTATCCCGAATCAAGAAGTAGTAAATTATTATAATTAATGATAAAGGTTAATTAGGAACTAAGTGCAAAATTATTTCTTGATTTTATAAATTGAATATGACAACAAAACTTATTTTAACACTTTAACTATACGGGTGTTTCTTAACAATTTTCAAATGATTTAATCACCCTTAAGAGCTGACGTGGCAGAGAGAGTGAGTACATCCTCCTAAATACGCATGAAAAAAGAGAGGAAAAAAGGTCTGAATTTATAAAAATCATACACATAGTATTTTTTTTATTCGTCAATATATAATTAATATTTTAAATATTTTTTTAATATAATAATTTTTTTTTAAATCATCTAAAAGATTTATTTAAAAAAATATGGGCCCCCTTTTTAAAAAAATCTTTTAATTTTTTCTCTTTATTTTCTTGTCTTCCTCAATATACCTATCTTCCTCCATTGAAGCCTCTCTTGGCCTTCATCTTTATCCACTATTTTCATTGCATTATTCTTTTAGTAATGTCCAAAATTCAACTTCAATATCATATTATTAACAATGATTCTGCTCTATATAATTGACACTAATTTCACAAATTTAAACTTTCTTGAATTCTAAATGACCCACTTTAAATTTTTAATATTTGTGATTAAAAAAATGTGAGTCTATCAACTTTTTTATATAACATTCATCTGTTTATATAAGTTGTGAAGAAAAAAAAAATGACTTTCTAAAAAGATCAGTCTCTCACCTTGGTTCTTCTCTAAAGTTTTTTTTTTAGAGAAAAAATTGAATGGTGAAAAAGAGAAAAATGAATAGTAAAGGATGAAAATGGTGACAAAAAGAAGAAGAAGAAAGAAGTAGGGGCAGGGCATGAGCGAGGGGTAAAGGAGGAGAAGGGTTAGAAATAGTGAAGAAAAAAGGAAAAAGAAAGAGGTGAGGGGAAAGGACGGGGTAGGATGGAAGTAATAAAAATGGGTTCACATTTTAAATTTTGAATTTAGAAAATACATTTTAAATAATTAATTAGTATAAATTAAATTTTAAAAAGTGCTAGAGCAAAAAGGGTGAATGAACCAAAAAAAATTAACGACGTGGTACTGATGTGGTGCTAACGTGCGACTTACGTGGTTATGATGTGACAGATAAAAATAGTGTTATAATTTCTAGATGATATTTAATTCATTTGAAAATTATTAATGGAGTAGTTAAACGTGCTTATAATTAAAACTAAGTTTTGCTTTATGTATTTCTCTTTTAAATAATATGAAAATAAATCAAAACAAAGAATCACAATTTTTATTTTTTTAAAAAAGAGTTGGAAGTGGGGGTGCACCATGAACACAGGGTCTTACATAAGTGTGTCAGCTTTATTTAACCCATGTCCCAATTTTTGAAAATACAAAGAACCATCAAAAGCATAAATATAAAACATAATAAAATCAATACTCCGTTAGTTATATGTGAACTGCTGAAGATAAAGACAATAATCGGGAAGGAAGAAGAAGAAGAAGAGTTACAATTCAACAGTACTACTTACTTGCTACTTCCCTAGCAGTTTCAATTTCCCCACAAAACGCCAATGTTTTTCCTTCTCCCCAACCGTGAATCATCAATGAGCCAACTTTCCAGATAACACCACACTAATTCAAGATTTCATATTGTAGTGCATGCACAGTGCACCAGTCAAACCAAACTTCACATTTTTTTTCCTTTTCTTATTTGTCTTCTTGTTACATCTAGATGTTAATGAAGTGAGAAAATCACTTCAATTCACAGTTTTTTCCCTCACACTTGATGACTCTTCACCACCGCTTTCCAGCTGTGCAGAGTCTATTGCTTCAACCTCTCTATATATATAACAGACAGAGAGCAATTAGAACCCTCACTTCTCTCTTTTCAGTCTAATTTTTCTTCTAGTACATCTTTTGTTGTTCAAAAAAATGCCTGCTAGAGTTGCCGGTGCTAGGAAAATTAAAGAAGAGGCGGTGTTGCTTGTTGCAGGGCACTGGTTGATGCTCTCTGTTGCAGTCAACATTGGGTTGTTGTTAAAGGTGATTCATGATGGGAAGTTGTGGATTAACTCTGGCCTGCAGCAGATCAATGGAAACGAAAATGGGGTTACTCTTTCATCCTTATCTTCCTATGTACCGGAGCCCAAGCCAGAAAATAATGGGCAAATTCGGGAGAAGTACATAAATTTGGACCAGTAAGTAGCAGAAAATATCTTTTTCTGTAACTTTGTTTTAACTTTAAACCCTATTGCATGCCCTTTTTTTGTGTCAAATAAAAAAAAAATTGAACCAATTTGTTCAACATTTCTGTCCATGCATGTCTGAACTACTATTTACCTGATAATCTCTTCCAAAATTTTCTCAAAGCTTGTTTCTTTTTTACTTTGTCTTGTTTTGTATTTGAATTTTTGGTGTTTTGTTTCCTTTTTTTTCCAGTTCCGATCTGTTCAACAGTTGATCTGCATCTGCATGTCAGAAAACTTAATTTCCTCCTCAAGTTAATTTTTTTTCTCTTAAAAAAATCATTAAAATAGGGGTCTTTTGCTGTTTATGCCTGCAAATGGATGTCAGGGATGACGAATTTTTTACTGACTTGTGAGAAGAGGTTTTAATGTTTTTTTCTGATTTTTGTAACTTTACCCTTTTTCCAGAATATGTAGGGTTCTGAGGAGGTGGTGGTGGGGGTCACAAATGGTGGAGGCTGTAGGGAGTAGGGTGGTTGGGGTTCTATCTGTAATAGTTAATGGGGTCTAATAAATTGGCCAGATTCGAAAAATCTATTGAGGGTTATGTCATTTAGCATAAGAGGGGAACAATATACGTGGACTTTGCATATTTATTTAAATTACTTAGTTTGTCTATAGGAAACATTATTTCTACTTTTGAGCATTATTGGTGTAAACAATGGGTGCGATCAACATTATTGAAGGTGAAGGTGGAGGGGTTTTATGTAGTGTTTATTTTACCGTTTCCACAATTGTTGACCGAGTTAGAAAGCTACGGAAGCAAAAGGCAATAAGGCATGGTGCTGATACGACTGTTTAGCTTGTAGTGAATTGTTTTACGTTTATGTCAGTTTGCTCATTGAGACAAAGACAGATCTTTGTTTGTTGGGGTGTGTGATTTCCAATATGCTAATTGTTATGGGGAGTAGGTAGAGAGGAGAATGCTTCACTTCGTACTTAATGATTCTCTCTTCCCAAAGTTAGGGTCTACTGCTATGCATGAACCTTGCAGACCACCATGGATGGTGGTCCTTGTTCCTCTGTTTGACCAAACACCATCATTCTTGTGTTACGTACTTCTTGGAGGACCCTCAAATTACTCAAAAGAAAACATTTTTTTTATACTCACTTGTTTGATTTCGATTTGGCATGAAGTTTAAGATATTAAAAATAACTTTTGAGTCTCATTATTTTTAAACTAAAGATGTAAAAAAAAATGTACTACAGTTACCGAAAAAAGGTTCTTTTGGAGCACCCAAGTGTGAGGTCAATGAAGTCTTAGGTTCAAATTCCACCATAGACAAAAACACTAGGTGATTCTTTCCTGTTGTTCTAGCCTGGACAAACTTGGTGGACAAAATTACTTGATATTCCTTGCCGGTGGAAGGTGACAGGTATCTCGTGGAATTAATCGAGGTGTGTAAAAGCTAGCCAAGATGCCACCATCATTTAAAAAATAGGACATTCTTTTTGAAATTAATGAGGAAAGTAAAAGAAATATATTGAAAGGGAGGAAGTATATTTTAATGTTTCTTTTATGTTTTGGATTCCAAAGCCACCATGTTAGTTTAAAGTTACTTTTATTCTACTTGTAATTAGATGCATGTTTGTGGGTTTTTCTTGGTTTAGTGCACTTACATACAGATCCCCTTTTGTCCTTGAGAAGATCTAAAGACTCAAATGCTTTTGGGGCCCTTAAGATTGGGAAGTGCACTTTAAGACCCACCCCTTTATACATTTTGGAAAAGTGGGTGAATTGCTTGGTCTTAAATGTTTTGGAGGCATGTTTTTGCATTTGCCAACTTTTTGGAGTCATTTTTAGGTCACTACCTTTTAGTCCTTAGTGTAAAAAATGTAGTTTTGGTGGCACTTTTGCCGAGCCTGATGCTAGATAAACAGGAAAGCGGAGCTGAAAACCAACTCCCAGCAGCCCCATAGGACCCACATGTACAAATTGCATGGGAGAAACTCTTCTTTAGCCTGATTGTTACAACAACTAACTATGCCAAAGAGTCCCAAACAAGTTGGGGTCGGCTATGAATCCTCATGCCTTGAGATTTTCCATTTGAATTCATCAGGCCAATATTGAGTACGAAATAAAATAAAAATATAGATGAAAAAGTAAAAGTTTTCTATATTTTATATTGATATGTAAATCTCTTTCATCCTATAGTTTATTCCGCTAATGGAGGAAGGTCCACGATTATGCATTCCATACCTACTTTTTATTCCATATTAATTAACGTTGTAGCAAGGCGAACCATTTACTAGATTGTTACCTCCCTTAGTTACATGAAACATCACGTTGCATTTGTTATGTAATTCTGAATTGCTCTATTATTATCATCTCGATTATTGTTTTGTAGTTTACTTTCCAAATGTTGCTGCATGGGTTTGCTATACTTCATTTACGAAACTGAAGTTGTTTATTACTTGACCGTATCTTGTAAATACTGTCTGTGCTAGTTAATTAAGACTAACTATACAGGAAGAACTGATTCATTTAAGAATGCTTGTGCGTTTAATTCAATGAGTTTTGAGAATCCTTTTCCATGATTCTGTAGTCATCATGTTCCGGCAGTCCGAGTTTTTAACATCATATTGCACTCAATGCAGTGGTGATCCAACTATGTACGAGAGTTACTGGAAGCAGGTGGGTGACAGAACCACAGTTGTCATGTCTGGTTGGCAATCTGTTAGTTATTTTTCAGATACCAAGAACCTTTGTTGGTTTCTCGAACCAGCTTTTGCAAATGCAGTAACTAGATTGCACAATCTAGTCGGAAATGCTGAGACTGGAAACCGACACATCGTGGTTGGGACAGGATCTACCCAACTGTTTCAGGCTGTATTATATGCCCTCTGTCCATACGATGCTCCAGAGCCAATGAGTATTGTATCTGCTGTCCCATTTTATTCGGTAAGTGATGCACATTATAATATTCTTTGACAGTGGATTTAAGAAATGCAGTTCATTCCATTTCTGTTCTTTAAGAGTTGGGCAATAGAGATATTTTAGCATGTTCGCGTGTTTTTGGATGTAGATAACAGGATTAACAGTGCCTGATAGAATTAGAATGTTAGACTTGAACCCAAATAAATTCAAATGACCTATGCACGCTAATTAGTAGCTTTCTTCACTAGAATTGTTCTTTTTTTTCCTTGTATTCAGTGAGGTGAATGTTTCTGTCCTATATATCTCCTGTTTGATATTGCTTCCTGTGTGAGGAAAATTTCATACGACAGGACCTTGATGTGCCTGCCTACGTATCTGTTCCTTGGAACGATTCAATGATGCCTTTTCAAATATTCAACGTTTCTTGTATACTATGTTACCCGACAGACATTGTGATCTCCAAACCAGATATCCTCAGCCGCCTATGATGTTACTGTTCGAGTAACATAAACAAGTAGCTTCTGTTTCCTTCTTTCCATTTCTTATATATTACGCCCTATTTATGGAGCAGTAGTGAACCTAGAAAGCAAAAGTATGAGTAAGCGATTTCAATGTGCGTTTTTAATACTTAGATACATGAGTAATCCATCAAAGAGCTTACTTAAATGAACTATATTCATCCTTCCCTTCCCATTTAAAGTATGCCTTGTGTTATATGTTTATTTAGGAAATCACAAGGATTGGTTGCAAAAAAATTACTACACCTTTAGCGGACTCAATTTCCTTTTAACTTGTAAACTTGCCATCTCAGTGAAACATTATTTTCTAACCATAATGAACTTCTCTATTCTCGCTCATGAGAAACGTGGCAGCCGCAGGCATATTGAAACTTAGGGCTGAAATTAGGGTTGTCAATATTGAGTTTCTCATTTGGCTACACATGAGGTCATGCATACCAGTAATTTTTAACTTTTTCTGTCCTGCCATTGGTCATGCTTTAATTTTATGATTTTCCAAGGAAGGAACTTGGCTAGTTTTAGCAAGTCTTAAATTACATATGATAAATGGTTTTGTTGTAGAACAAATTTACATACTCATATATATTTTTTACTTCTTGCAGTCATACCCACTGATCACTGATTGCTTGAAATCTGGGCTCTACAAGTGGAGAGGTGATGCCGATGACTTTGACAAAGATGAACCCTATATAGAGCTTGTGACTTCCCCTAACAATCCTGATGGATCAATCAGGGAAGCTGTGTTCAATGGCAGCGGACAAATATTGGTTCATGACGTAGCTTATTATTGGCCTCAGTATACTCCAATTTCTTCTAGGGCAGACCATGACATAATGTTGTTCACCCTATCCAAAAGCACGGGACATGCTGGGATGCGTATAGGGTATGTTACTTATCTTGGACTACTATGGTTCTTAATTTTTAGGAACTTTCTTATATTGTTCATGTAAGATTAATAGCAGAAAGCTTTTCTTTCTTTCTTTCTTTCTTTTTTCGAAAATGGTAAGAAATAAGACTTGATAGCAGAAACCAAAATCAATTACTACATGTTTACTTGGTCTGAGTTAGCCAGTGTTATTTCTCTGTTTCGACATGAACCATCACTGCTTCACAAAATATGTGACAATTCTTATAGGACGCGTGTGTTTGAATGAGAATGAATACCAACATATCATTTTATTATTGTTTTTATGTTAATATGTTGTCTAAATCTTTGCAGATGGGCACTTGTCAAAGATGAAACAATTGCGAAAAAGATGGTAAAATTCATAGAGATCAGCAGCATTGGCGTCTCTAAAGATTCACAAGTCAGAGCCGCCAAAATCCTGGATGTTATAAGCGATACTTATAAGGACTCAGAAACCTCTAATGAAAGTAAACACTTCTTTGATTATGCCTACGATGAAATGGCAAAGAGGTGGAGTCAACTGAGAGAGGCAGTCGCCAAAACCCAAGCTTTTAGTTTGCCTACCTTACCTGTTGGAAAATGCAACTTCAGCCATCGGACATTTGCAACACAGCCTGGTAATATAGCTGCACTTGATACTATATGTTCTTTCGTCGTCATTTTAATATAATATCCTATAAATCACCCTTTTTATCTTGTCACAGCTTTTGCATGGGTGAAGTGTGAGCAAGAAGTTGATGATTGTGAAAGTTATCTGAAGAAGCACAAGATACTGACCAGGGGTGGGAAACATTTTGGATCAAGTGAAAAATATGTAAGGGCCAGTTTGATAGGTCAGGAGGAAGACTATAATGAGTTTATTCGAAGATTGTCCTTGATAAACTCTGTGGAGTCTGAACAGACCTAGTTAGTTGTATAAAGCAAGATGCCAAAATGTTAGAAATATTTTGACTGCTCTCTATAATAATTTTATTTTTTAAATCTTCTAAATGAATATAAGCTTTTTCTTAATTAAAAATATATGGAAGATTTGCCCCTGTTGCTTCCTCTTTACCTACACGTTCTTTGCACAAATACTGCACAACCATTGCAGAGTCTAAAAAATTGAGTATTTTTACAGTGTGAGCATTTAAATCAAGAAAAGAACATGAAGATCAGTTTTTTTTACTTGAAAAAATGGTTGTCAGTAATGTTAGTAATTGTTGTACTATGCTAGTAATGTAACACAATCAACATTAAAAAAATTGAAAGTAAAAATTCAATTACAACTATAAACAAAAGTTATTTATATAATATAGTAAAAATTTGAACAACTCAAAATCCGACAAAAGTTAATCTGAAGATGGACTAGGATTGAATTTTTAATGAAAAGAGGGATACTTTAAATAATAATTTTAAAATTTTAACAGAGGGGTAATTTTTTTTTTTTTCCATTTCTAATAGTTAAGGAGTATACTTGGCCTTTATTTAACTAAGGGTATTTTTTAGTCAAAACTTAATACAGAGATATTTTTGCTCCATTTCAAATAGCTCAAACCTTTTTCCTTTGAACATAACATACATATAAATATGATTTAAAAGAAAAAAAGTGTAAGTTTATAACTTTATTCAATAATAAATTTTATTTTAATTTAAAAATTAAAATATTAATAAAATTATACATAAAATAAATAAAAATATATGGAATCACATGAAAAATTTATTAGAGATTGATGAGCAACTCTAAAAATTCGCAAGTCAGAGCTTCCAAAATCCTGAATGTTATAAGCGATACTTATGAGGACTCCTGTGCATCCTCTCCTGCAGCTCTCGAAAATCTCAACAGAGCGAATCTCAGAAAGTACCCAAATAACCGTTGATTCTGAAATGGCACGGCCCCCTCTGGCTGGGCCGGACTCAGAAACCTCTAATGAAAGTAAATGCTTCTTTGATTATGCCTACGAGGAAATGGCAAAGAGGTGCAATCAACTGAGGGAAGCAGTCGACAAAAGCCAAGCTTTTAGTTTTGCCTATGGGAAAATGCAACTTCAGCCATGGTACATTTGCAAGCTCTTGATTATATGCTCTTTCATCGTCGTTTTAATATAATATCTTACAAATAACGTATTTTATCTTATCGTCACAGCTTTTGCATGGGTGAAGTGTGAACAAGAAGTTGATGATTGTGAAAGCTTTCTGAAGAAGCACAAGATATTGACCAGGGGTGGGAAACATTTTGGTTCAAGTAAAAAGTATGAGTTTCGAAGATTGTCCTTGATAAACTCTGCGGAGTCTGAACAGACCTAGTTAGCTGTATAAAGCAAGATGCCAAAATGTTAGAAATATTTTGACTGCTCTCTATAATAATTTTTAAAAAGTCTTCTAAATGAATATAAGCCTTTTTTTTAATAAAAATATATCGAAGATTTGCCCCCATTGCTTCCTCTTTACCTACACGTTCTTTGCACAAATATTGCACAACCATTGCACAGTTTAAAAAATGAGTATTTTTACTTTATTTTACATGTATACATTATGAGCATTTAAATCAAGAAAAGAACTTGAAGATCAGTAAAATTTTGAAAATAGACTATGATGTATGATCAATTTTTTTAAATTAAAAAATGTTAAAAGAATCAAAATACAATAATGTGTATGTCCAAATGGTACTAAATCTCATGAATTTCACAAGGATATTGAAAGTATGTGTACAAATAGGGTCATTATATTCCACTTGATTATATGTTCTTTCATCGTCGTTTTAATATAATATCTTATAAATCAGCCATTTTATTTTATTGTCACTGCTTTTGCACGGGTGAAGTGTAACTGTGTAAGCAGAAAGTTTGATGATTGTGAAAGTTTTCTGAAGAAGCACAAGATATTGACCAAGGATGGGAAACATTTTGGCTCTATATTTCTCCTAAAGGTTTTTTTTTAAAGGTTAAAGAAAAAAATAATTAAATTGTATGTCCAAATGGTACCAAGTCTCTGTTGGATCTAAGTAATAAGTGTGAATTGAGAAATGAAGATGGAAAAACAAGGAAAAGTGTGGGGGAACCAAGTGAAGGGAAATGGAGAGTCATTTCTCCCTCATCTAAAAAATAGAGGAAAAGTGGTGTCGTTATATTAGGAAACACTTTCTCTAACTCTTAAATAGTCAAGTAAAGGGGACCACCTCACACCGTCGTTTCCTTTTTCCTGATGTCTGTGAATTATTAATTAATTTGTGAATTATTTATTAGTTTATTTATTTAATCAATCTTCCTTTTTCCTGATGTCTGTGAATTATTAATTAATTTGTGAATTATTTATTAGTTTGTTCTGAACAGACATGCGTTTTCAATCATCGAAATATTCTTCTTCTTCTCTGCATACACTCTTCTTCAAATTAAGAAATAGAGTTTGCGTGTGATCCATTGCTGACTTTTGAGTTCATCGAAATTACAGAAGTTTGAAGGTACCGCTACGTCTATAATAGTTAATCTGTTTTATCTTGGGAGGAAATAATCCATATACTCGGATACATTAAGGAGATTAAATTCCTTAAGGACACACAATGTATTCTGTGGACTCAGCTTGGTTTACAGTTTTGTTTAAGTCTTCTCCGTTTCGATTTTACTTGATTTACTATTTCTGTTGTTGTGTTGATTTTCAGTTACCATGGATTTAGGTTGAGTGTGATTGGAGTTGAAATTGAGAAGGAGAGAATTATTTGGAAGTTTCCAGAAAAATATCTAAAAATTCTATCATTGAAAAATTGCTCACAATTCATACAACTACACTGTATATATACACAAATATCTTCACTTCTATCCTAACAAATTCTTTTGTAAGTAGTCACTAGGTTCAATACTCTCCCTCAAGATGAGTGGCAAGAAAACATTCTTAACTCCCAGCTTGTTAATGAGATGATAATGTTGAACCTTTCCTAGTCCCTTAGTAAACAAGTCAGCAGGTTGTTCTTCCGTTCCTATATGATGTGTCTTGATCAGTCCCTGTTGTAATTTCTCCCTTACAAAATGACAATCAATATCAATATGTTTTGCCCACTTATGGAAGATGGGGTTTGCAACTATTTGAATAGCAATCTTGCTATCACAGTACAAATCAATGGGTTGAACTATCAATACTCCCAACTCTTTGAACAAACCTTTCAGCCAAGAAAACTCTGCTACGGTTGATACCATACTCCTGAATTCTGCTTCTGTCGAGCTTCGTGAAATAGTATTTTGTTTCTTAGACTTCCAAGATATAACTGAGTCACCAAACTTCACCATGTATCCTCTCACCGACTTCTTAGTCTGTGGGCAGGCAGCCCAATCTGAGTCACAATACGCAATCAGGTTATGAGCCTTGGTAGATGACATAAGTAAACCAACACCTGCTGCATTTTTTGTGTATCTGATTACTCTAATAGCAACTTTCATATGGGACCTTTTCGGTTTGTGCATAAATTGGCTTAGGACTTGTATTGTATAGGCTATATCTGGTCTGGTCATAATTAGATACAATAACCTACCTACCAACCTTTGGTAGCTTCCAATATCTTCCAGTAAAGGATCATCAGGAGTGTTATTATTTGTTGCTACATCAAATTCATATGAAGTGAGATGCTGATTGTTAACCACCGGAGTTGACACAAGCTTTGCTCCCCCTTGCCCTGAATCCGCAATCAGTTCAAGGGCATATTTTCTTTGGTTCATCAAGATACCAGACTCATTTCTTGCAAATTCGATGCCAAGAAAAAACTTTAGGACCCCCAAATCCTTCATCTTAAACCTCTATTGTAAAGTAAGCCTGGTTGAGTTAAGAAGAGTAGGATTGGACCCAGTGATCAGAAGATCATCGACATACACAAGAATAACAACTATATCGGAACCAGTGGATTGAGTGAATAGTCAAAATGGCTTTGAACAAAGCCTAAGTCTAGTAGAGCTGCAGCTAACTTCAAATTCCATTGCCTGGAAGTCTGTTTCAGGCCATATAAGGATTTATTTAACTTGCAAACCTTATGATTACCCTGTGAATGAGAAGCAAAACCAGAAGGTAATTACATGTATACTTCCTCAAAAAGATCACCCTCTAGAAAGGCATTGTACACATCCATTTGATAAATTTGCCAAATTTTTGTGGATTCAATGGCAAGGACAGACCTTACAGTGACCATTTTAGCTAAAGGGGAAAAGGTCTCAGTATAGTCAAGGTCCTCCTTTTGGCTAAAACCCTTAGCAACTAGTCTTGCCTTAAATCTTTTCACCTCACCATTAGCTCTATATTTGATTTTGAAGAATAATGAGTCGCGAAAACGTTCATCATTTGACACTTTTCTAGCTAAAATCTTTGCGAATTCTCAAGCAAATTGTTGCGTTTAATGTTTGTGTAGTGTGTTATGCAGGAAAATCAGGCTAAGCATGATAAAAGAGCAATATGGAGAAAACTGTGACCAAACGGGCAGTCTCACGGACCGTTTAATGTTTAACGGGCCGTGGGACTGGCCGTTAAACATAACAG
>JBCEWC010004169.1:0-28029 GCA_038996855.1 Solanum aculeatissimum | reverse complement strand
TTTCTTCAAGCTTTCAACAATGGAGGTCAAGAGGATTCAAGAAATTTTAGAGAGGATTGAAGAGTGTTTTGATGAGTAAAAAAGGATTAGGGTTTGAATTTAGGGGTTTAGGAGACTTTCGGGAAGTTAAAAGAGTCATAGGATTAAGCCAATTTACAAAATTACCATTAATGAAGTGGACTAATCACTAAAACACAACATCACATGGAAGGCTACAGTGCCCGTCAACAGGTACACAGTCCGTGTACTGGACCGTGAGACCACACTTGGCCTCGACTTCGACTCGAACTCTCGAGGGACTTTATGGAACACTTCATGGAGGGACTCACGGACCGTTGGCTGCACACAGACTGTGCACTCATTCGTGGAGCCATACTTGGTCCGGACTCCAGGCCCAAAATCTTGCCAAGTTTCTACCCCACTTCACGAGACCCCTCACGGGCCGTGAAGTGTCTCACAGACCGTGGGGTGGTCCGTGGGACTTGACTTGGACCATGGCTTGGACCCTAATCCTTTGAAGCTCAATGGAACCACCCACGGGCACCCACATGGACCGTGGACCACCAAAAGATCCGTGGTCCGGTCCTTAACCCAATTCCAGAACTTGTTTCCAGCGTCCTTCCAGTTTCGGGGAGTCTCATTGTCTTGGCCATAACTTTCTCATACAAATTCTGAATTTAGTAAAACCATTTGCGTTGCGAAGATAAATCGAAGAGATTCGATTTCATATATAACAGCACACCCAGTTCATTCTATACAAAAAGATATGACTGCTCAAATTACACTGCCTCACCGGCCTTATAACTTCACCAAACTCTCCCCTTTGAATCCAACCACTTAAATATAACCCATGACTACCAAAATTCAACCTTGACAAGTCCAACACTATCCAAGACCAACCATTATGAAGATCAAATTTTTTTGGATCGTTACACAACTCTTCAATAGAAATAACAAGAATGAATCAATAACACAAAAAATTATTGTCTCTCTCTAAAAATACTAAAATCTATGAACAACTACAAACTCACTGCTAAATCTCATGAAAATTAACCTAAAAATCTATTTATAATGTTTAAAATATAAAACCAAATCAAAATAGAAAAATTGGGTCGGCAGGCTCTACGACCAGTTCTACGGGCCGTATAATGTTCCACGACCCATAATCGAGGCTTCGTACTCTTCTTATTTAAATATGAAGTTGACTTCTACGAGACCCATCTATGGGTTGTTTAAGATTCTATAGCCCGTGGAGGGTTTCGTCTGATAATCTTTTAGCAAATCTCCACTTTTTGATCCTCAAGGTACGACCTCATTTCTACGTCTTGTAGAGCATTTTACGGTTCGTCTGAGTGCATCGTAGAATCATGTCCTAAAAATCACCCCTCACTAGAATTTATTACGAAACCATTTTTACGGCCCGTGAAATACTCTACGACCCATAAAAGGGTTTCATGAATCCTCAAAATCTGCAATTTCAGCACCTTTGGCCCAAAAATCGTGCCAACCATGTAATCCTGCAAAACACATAGAAAAACACATGAAATCTACTAACATCGCTTTGAGAACACACAAAATTTCAAGTTTTAAGCATCAAAAGTATTGTATTTCAACAACATATGAACACCCTCAACTTAAAATTATTGTTTGTCCTCAAGCGATGGACTCAATCTACATAAGTAGTATAGTAACACACATACTTCAGTCTAATGGCATACATTATCTTAAAATCAATCTCAGATAACAACACCAACTCATCAATGCATATCAGATAGTCATCAAACAAATCGATGTAGATCAATAAATGTGACAGTGCAACTCTGACAAGCAAGGTAACCACATATAAGCAACAATAACTGAACTAGCCTAAAATCAACAATGTAATGCACGTGCCCTCACACAAAGAAGTCCCATATCCCACTCATCATAGTATTTTCAAGTTCAATGCTTGGTACTACACAAAAATCCCTCACTCTCACAATAGATATTCAAATACTGTGTTCAATACCATGTGCTTGCCCCTATACTCACGACTATAACTTTCAACCATTTGGGTTAGGATCACTGTAGGACTTTCTTGGCTTGTAATGTAGGCTCAAGGGGCTTTGGTGTGATGTTTTAGGAACATAGTGACTAAAGGCCCACTTTGATAATGCGTTTTCTACACGTGTGCCCTACCAACACTGGTATTTTTGACTCATTCTCCCCTTCTCCTATTTTAAGCTTGTTTGAGTGCCTTATTCTAGTTCTTAGCTCATTGCCTTTTTATTTTTCACATTCTTTCTATTTTTATCTCATTGTTAAGACATCTTTTCATCTTTTCTGGCACCCATATCATATTTTTCTCATTTTTATGTATCACTAGCTTCCACCCCATTTATTTTTATCTTCCTTACACTAGCCACCCTTAACTTAAGGTTTTGGCTTGAGTTGAGGTGCACAATATCTAACCTACGAACCAAGACCACTTTTGGTAGCCACCCTCAACTTAGGATTTTTGCCTTAGTCAAGGTGCAATATTCAAGGAAGGACCAGGGCCAATTTCAGGATTTCACAATCAATAAGACTTGGTTACTTAGGTGTTTACAAAGAAAAAAGGTATATGCATAACTCAAATATTCGGATCGAGGGATACATTAAACTTTTGATTGGTTATTTAGGCTAAGTGAACTAATATGAACAATGACCTAAAATCATTTTCTATCCAACTAGCTTACGGTCTAAGTGAGAATAACAGGAAAAGTTTTGAATTGAAACACAATATGAGAATCTTGAAAATAAGCTCACACACATGGCATTGATTACATTATTAACTTAGACTCTCAGATCAAGATTTATATCACAATTACACCTTACTCATCAGAACAAGCACTGCCAAATAATCAAACATACATGGTTTCTATTAAAACTAACTATCAACAAAATAATTTTTGGTGGGTAACATTTTTCAATAAAAACAAACATCATGTCATAGACGTAAGTACTATATGCTACTAATACAACCTATACATCCTAAACATGCCAGTTCAACATAAATTAAATTTCCTCGGGGAAAAGAACACGTCAAGAAAACCCCTCAGATTAAAAAATTAGGATAGTTATAGGCCATAGCTACTCAGAATACACTGAGACCTATAACTACCCACACCCCATCGAAAAAGATGTGCAGTGTCCCCAATGCACACAAACTATCAAAATAAAAAATGGGGTAAAAGAAACATACCTAGGCGCCTAAACACCTTTCTCTGACTAAGGCTGTCCACCCTCAACCTGCCTGGTGGACTTCTCAACTGTAGGAGCATGTCCAGAGGGTCTATCACCCTTTACTCTCTCTATCTCACGTGCTCACCTCACCTCCTCATCCTGCATCGAGTGTATCCTGGCAAGCTCTATCTCCTTCTCCTCTGTCAGCCCTGCCTCTAGCCTCGTGACATCAGGATCATCTGTGTGGGGCCTCTTCCCAAGGGAAGGTAGTGGGGTCTCCTTTGGAGCAAATATATCCACCACCACCTCAGTAGAGTTGGTATGTGGTAACACGATAAGTGCTGCGAGGGTTACTCTCATCTCGGCCCGGAGTTGCTGGATCTCCATCTGGATGGTTTTCATGTCTATAAGTCGTGTTGTGATGAGGCTCTACTGTACCCGCTACTCAAATGCGTCAATGAGGCTGTACACGGGTTTGAGTCTCTCTTGAATAGTAGTCTCTGTGAACGTCTGCATGTGCACCTCAATCTCTGAAATGAGTTGGCAGACCCAGGGTCGAATCTACTGTAGTAGCTGAGCCAACTAGGACTCAGTATGGGCCTGTCTCTGTGCCATGGCCTATAGAGATGCCACGTACACGAAAACCATGCTAACAGGTGTTGAAGAAGTAGGAGCGGCCTCCAGTGCAACAATAGTAGTAGTGGGCCCTCTCTCCATATCTATCTCAGTATGTGGGGAGCCTCAACAGTGGGTGCAACAGTGGTGATGGTATATTGAGGCTCAGGTGGTGGGACTGAGGCGAACATCTCTAGCATCTGGACTAGAGGTCGTGGTGTCCACCGAAGTTCCATTGGATTATCATAAGCCATTATCAGGCTAGTATCCAACAACCTTTGAACCTCTATAAGAGTGTCCATAAGATGAAGACTCTCCACCCCATCCGCTAAGCATAATCTGTAGATGAGGCACAGGAAAGGGAAGGAGGTGGACCTCTTAGGGTCACCTCATGGATCTGCTCAAAAATCAGGAGGGCCCAATCTATCTTATAGCCAACCAAGATACTGACAACCAAAACAACAAGGTTCGACATCAATGTATTATCTGTAACTATAGGCTGGATCCGCGATCTCACAACTGCCCACCAAAATTTGGCAGGAAAACTAAGAGAAGTCTTCATAATAGGCTCTGCAGAGTAGCTACCCACTCAAGATATGGTCCCTGATTTGTAATCTGGGTGGTTACCTATCTCATCAAACTATCCCAACAGACCGAGTCTCTCATATTGGCCGTCTCTCGAGTCTGCCTCAATCTTCGATAGAACTTTGTTGCAGATCTGAGGGGCTAGGAACTCTGGCCCAAATAGCATACAACGGATAGTGGTATTCGAAATATCCACCTGACTACCTCTAACCATAATATTTATTGGTTGAGGTTGGCCGAAGGGTTTCTTCCTTTTGGGAAGAGAGCTGAGGATTTTGGCAGTGTAGGAGGTGAAGAACTCATGAAAAATGATCGGGAAGTACTTCCCCGATGGCTCTGCCAACCACTGGAGTTTGTATCTGGTGATGGTGTCTTAGAGGCCTGGGACACTCTCTAGTCCTTTAGTGATGACTCTGGGCTCCTAAGAAATGAAATGAATTGGTCAACCAACTCATTCGCCTGCAAGTCCTGTTTGAAGATAGCTCACATTCCCTCGACACACCACCGGCTATATCTAGCGTCTGAAGGTGAGGGTGGTGCTCGAGGTGCTGGTGTAGATGCGGTGTCTAGCCCCTCCTCATATTTGGACTCAGATCCTCTCTCGGAAGAGGTCATCTATATAGAACTGTTGGCCCTTGCTCCTCCCGAGTCTGACTCGGGAGGATGGACCACAATAGCCTAAGTCTGGGCCTATCTGGTGGTGGCCCATGTTTATTGTGGCTCGACGCCCTCATTTGGCTGGACGCCAAACTCCTTTACTGAACCATTAGACTCAGGAGCGACCTTGGAGTCCATGGGCTCATTAGGCAACTGCTCCTGCATGGCTCTAATATCTTCATAATGGGGCTTCAGAGCCATAATACCTGGAAAACACACATTTAGCAAACACTATTAGCCCCATGAGTCAAGAAATAAAAAGCAAAATCATAACTGAACTGGACATACAGGGGTATACGAGGGTCTCTTTATGGACCGTAGTAAAAACTATGATCCATAAAGGTCTCTCGTAGAAAGTCATTGGAATGATATCTACAATGCTAGGTACGACTTGTAGAACATTCTACGCGTTGTAGACTGAGTCGTAGGTGATACTCCAGAACTGAGCTTAGGCAGGCAGGCCCCTACTAGACCTATCTACGAGTCATGGAACAATATACGACTCGTAGAAGGTCTCGTTTGATGTCATCCAAAAATTTCATGTTTCTTGAATTTCTTACGAGGGGTAACTACGACTCGTGGAAAGCTCCACGGGCAGTAGAAGATCCTCGTAAAGTGACTTTCACAGCAAATTTGAATTCCTAGGTTCATTAAATGGGTCGCAAAATGACCGTTTTCAGTTATATTAGCATCGAAGTAATAATTCACACACACTCGATATGATATTTTCGAAAACCCAACCCCTAAGATTCTATAATCACATAAAACCCCATCAAATTTCATTTTGCATGTTTAGTTAGCAATCCGACACCATTTGAATGATTAGCAATAAAAAATACACACATGTAGTCACACATCAAATTTTCACACAATTTCATTCAATTCAACTGACACGTGATGACATGGTTTCAATTATCATTCAAACACATAAGTTATAACCACACATAAAATTTTCTAGTTCCTAACACAATACCAAGGTTGTTTCAACATTATAATTAGGGCATCATTGAAACCACATATAAGGGAAATCAAGAATTTGTAATCATCAAATTAAGAACACCATGTCTGTCAAAATTCTCAACAAATTTAGATTAATTTCGAATGTTCAAAGGTTATAGGACCAAGAAATTACCAAAATTTGAGAAAAATCGGTTGGATTTGAAGGAGAGATTCAGACGATTTCAAACGCTAGGTGCCGAAGGGGTTGGTGGAAAATTGACCAAAAAATATTGATGGTGACCGGACGGGGAGGTAGAATTTGACTTAGGGTTTCAATGGGGGTTGAGTATTTTTCAGAATTAGGAGAGAAATTGGGGTCAAATGTTATGTTGACCCCTTATATACCTTTACCAGGTCGGTTTAAGAGAACTGGGCCCAGCTCTTATGAAACCCATTTACAGGCCATAGAGTATTCTACGGCTCGTAGATCCTGGTCTCATAGGCACCGTGAATCCCTAATTGGGAGGTGGGTTCTACGAACCTATTTACGAGACGTATCATGAAATACAATTTGTAAAGTAGATCATAAAACTTCCTAACACTTAGTCAAAAGGGTAAAAAACTTACCTGGGGTCCACGATCCCTATTCACGACCCGTGGTTATTTCTACGTGTCGTAAAGTTGGCTCGTGGACTGGAGTGCACATAAGGTTTCTCATTGGAATGTTCTACGAGTTGGTGTACAAGTCATATTTTAACATACGACCCGTAGAACTAGTCGTAGAATCACTTTTTGTTACCTACTCAGCCCAAGATAGCTGACTTGGTCCACTACCTACATAAGCTTTGCATACTGTTACCCTATATGCCACCAGTACAATGTTCACAAATTACAACCATAAAGCAAAAATTAAACTACCTATAAGTCTAAAAGCCAAAACCAAAACAAAAACTACCACTATTACAAAGTATCTTGGGTTGTCTCCCAAGTAGTGCCTAATTTATTGTCGCGACAAAACTTGGACCATCTGATTACTCAGACTTCATCAATGGACCAAACACCCATCTTCAGCTCATCTGGCTGCTTCATTGACTGACAGATGTTGAAGATGACTTCTTCATTGTTCAATCTAAACTTGAGTTGGTCTGATTCCATATCCACCAGAGCTCGCCCAGTGGCTCAAAAATGCCTTCCCAAGATGATTGGGACTTTGAAGTCGACCTCACAATCTAGGATCACAAAGTCAGCAGGGAATATGAATTTCTCAACTTTGACAAGAACGTCATATAATATCCCCATATGCTTCTTTACTGTCCTATCAGCCATCAACAACCGCATAGTTGTAGGGGTAGGAGCTCCCAAGCCTAGCTTCCTGAACACTGCAAGGGGCATCAGATTTATGCTGGCACCTAGATCACATAGTGCCCTTGCGAACTTGACATCACCTATGGTGCATGGAATGGTGAATGCTCCAGGATCCTCTCGCTTCTGCACCAAAGACCTTGTAGATATCGCACTGCAATGTTGAAGCTTTTGAGAAAGCTCCTGACTTACAGTACGCTTCTTGTGACCAAGTCCTTCATGAACTTTGCGTACCCGGGCATTTTTTCCAATGCTTCAAGTAGAGAGATGTTGATTGAGAGTTGTCTTAGCATGGAGAGGAAGTTCTTGAATTTATCTTCCTCCTTCTTCTTCGTCTTGAGTCTATGAGTTTCTGTGGTGTTTTCGCTGCGTCACTCTCCCTATCCTTAGCATGAACATCTCCACTATCAATATTTTTACTCTCAACCATCTCCTCACGAGCATCATTATCATCAACTGACATTGGAGGATCAATAGTCTACTTTCCACCATGTATCGTGACTGCCATACACTGCCCCTCATTCTTAGGATTTTGAACAGTGTTGCTGGGTAGAGTACCTTTCTGACGCTAGTTTAGTTGAGATGACGTCTGACCAAACTATTGCTTAAGTTTCTTGATGGGTATAGAATGAGACTCAATTTTCTGATTAATGCTGGAGATGTCAGATTTCATCCCCCTCAGTGTCTCATCTTGAGCATCAGCCTTCTTCAATAGACGATCAAACATCTCCTCAACTCTAAAGCTGCTAGTCCCAGAATCTCGATTGTGTGGTGGAATATATAGACTATATTTGTAGTCATCTCTACGCCCCTAATCAGCATCTCTGTCTTGACACTTGTTTCTGTCATAGTAGCCTTCTCTATTATTGTCTTTGAAGGCTCTATCACTTCCAAAGTTCCGACCTTGGTGCCAAAAGTCCTGATTGGGCCCTTGAGCGTTGGTCCGAAAACCCACCATCTAGTCTGCAACAAAACAAGTGTCCTCCTCATAATAAGTCTCTTCATACATGGGTTGTTGTGGAGGCCGATGAGATACTACATTCACTCGTTGTTGGTCCTGCTTCATCAAGAACTCCATATTAGTATTAATTTGAGCAAGCTCCTGCATCACCTTTCACTTGCCCCTGCTTGCACCAAACTAGAACTGTCTGAGAATGTGTTTTTATGGTGGATTTGCCCCTCGTACCCCATGCATGATTTTTCTTGACCACTCTCTTCATCCTCTATACAACCTCCTGAAATGGGCGATCTATGAACGAGCCTCCCATGATAGTATCAACAACTACTTGACTATTCTCGTCCAAGGCTCTGCAAAAAATCTCCACCAGGGCTTCATCAATAATTTTTTAGTCTGGGACACTCCTCAGGAATTTAGTAAACATCTCTTACATGGTATTGAGTGAATCACTAGAAACCTACTCAAATTTGTTGATCTGCGTTTTCAACTTCAGCTTCTTTGAGATTGGGAAGAACCTCTCCAAAAAGGCCCTTTACAACTCTGCCCAAATGGTGATTGAACTCTGTGGGAGCTCGGATAACCATAGTGTTGCGTTGTCTGTAAGAGAAAGTGGGAAAATACGGAGCCCAATGACATCCATAGTGTCCTCAACCGATGGACTCAATCTACATAAGCAGTATAGAGACATACAAACCTCAACCTAATGGCACAGATTTCACCAAATCAAGCACATATACCCTCACCACTTTCAAATACGTATCATATAGCTATTAGGCAAACCAATACAGACCAATATATCTAACAGTGCAACTATGATAAGTTATGCAACCATAAATAAACAACAATCACTGACTTAGTCAGATATCAACAATGCAATGCAAGTGCCCTCACAAAAAGAAGTCTCATTCCTTACTCCGGATGATATTTTCAAATTCAGTGCTTAGGATAATACTACAACACTCACTCTCACAAATGATATTCAAATACTGTGACCAATACCATAGGCTTGCCCCTATACTCATGACTAATACCTTCGACTAGTTGGAGGACTAGGATCACTTTAGGACTTTCTAGGCTTGTAATGTAGGCCCAGGAGTCTTTGGTGGGATATTTTAGGAATATACTGACTAATGGCCCTCCTTGACACTGCTTTTTCTACACTTTTGCCTTACCAACCTATCTTTTTTCTCATTCCTCCTTTTTCTTTCCTTTCTAAGCCTTTTAGGGTGCTTTATTCTCATTTTGCACAATGCCTTTATTTTTCAAAGTCTTTTTTTTCTTAGCACACTGATTAGACTCTTTTTTATTTTTCTCGCACCCTTTAGCACATTTTCTTCTCCTTTTTCTGTATCACTAGTTTCTCCCTCATTTGATCATTTTCCTATCACCAGCCACCCTCAACTTAGGCTTTTGTCATGAGTTGAGGTGCACAATATCCATCCTCGGAGGTGGGGTAGAATGTCATGACCCACCACTTGATCTTGTAGGGGGGGGGGGGGGGAGGAGGAACTAGAGCCTTGGAGTGGTTTACAAAAGACTCTAGAACCTCATAGAGAAATATTGTAGTCCCTAGAATTCTTTAGACTTATGTGAAGAATTCTAGAATAGGGACTAAAGTGTAAATAGTTAGAGACTTGTATGTAAATATTAACTACACTTTGACCCCTAAGACTTGTGTGAAGAATTCTAGAATAGGGACTAAAGTGTAAATAGTTAGAGACTTGTATGTAAATATTAATTACACGTTGACCCCCAGGAGGTAGTATAAATAGAGGGGGTCATTCCATTTGCCAACTATCCAGAAATCAAGCATTGTGAAACATTCTCCAAGCATAAATGCAAGTCTTCTTTTGTACAAAGCTCTTTATCTTCTTAATCTAACGTTCTCTTAGCGATCAAGTTGAGATAGACTTACTTGTATTTGCAAGAGCATGAAAAATTCGTGAACAAATTGACATGCGCCGAGCGAAAGTCTTAGCGATAGTTCTAAGTCCGTGACACTAGGCTCTTAATAATGAGTAGGTTGATGATTATCCCACACACTACTACTCAACATGTGATAAATCAAAGCCGGTACATTGTATCCAAGGGTGTTACTCAGTGATTAGTGAAAGGCGGGAAAATGACCTTGGGAGACCAGGGATTAAATCCATCACACATCAAAATTGCATGAAAGAGTTGAGAATACTCATCAACAAGAATTAGAAAGCACAAGATCATGAATTCAGAGATGAATTACATCTACCAGAAACAGTTTATGATCAGCACTGCTAACAAGTTTGCTTTGAAGAACTCAAATAAGATACTTATACTGCATATAGAATCAGAGTTCTCGAACATGAATTACTGGTGAAAGTTGAAGGAATGGAGAGCTATGTACATCCTTGTCATCGGTATGGAAACTTACACGAAAGGAGGAAAAGTCAACATTTTCATGAACTACATATGCAGCTTAATGATGCAGCCATTAACATGAATTACTGAAGAAAGTAGAAGGAATGAAGCTCTCTTATGTGTAAGTTTGAAAACAGAACCCTCCTAAATAGCGCCATGGCAATGTATGAAACTAGAACCCTAAAAACTGCAAAAGTTTTTATCATCCAACTAAAACATATGTGAATCAAATCACCTAAAGTCAATCTGTTGCAACAAGTCCAGAAAGACGCTAATTATACAAAACTTAAGGATTATATGCACAGATGTTATCAAACCCCATATACTGCCCTTCCTTGATCTTTTTAATCGTGTCTGCTATGCCAACGCCACCTGTAATCAAATAAGTATAGACAATAAGACAAAATCAGTGACATAACTAGTGTGGGAATGAATCATACCAAATTGATAGTAACAGTTTCAAAAAGCTCAAAAGATGCAAGTGAAATGAACAGAGAAGGAACTTGCCTAATGACAGTGCACTGACAAAGATTGTGAAAGCCAAAATAAAGATGATTACAGATGCTCTACCAACTATGCTAATTATTTTTCGTACGACATGTTGTCCTACCAAGGCAGCAACAGTGGCCACAGCAGCAAAATACAGGGCTGCAAGATGGAGATAAAATAGAGTGGTTAAGAAAAGATAAAACACCAGGACTTCAAATTTCCTCTTCCAATGAGGAGCTCGGTATATAATTGCTCAACTATCAACAATAAAAACCAATTTGTCCTTACCATACGGTATTGGGAAGCGTCCTATCAAGTAATATTGTACAACCGACATGGAGGAGGAGAATATCATTACAAAGGTAGCAGTGGCACTAGAAACCTGCATTTGCAAATCTCTATGTGATTTAGTCTGTCAATAACTTCCATGAATAGATCACACTATGTTGTAAAACTAAGTTGATGAGGTTCTCAATAGCTGAAAGTCGCAAAAGTTGTTCTAACATATTAAGCTTTCAAGCACAATTCAAATGATAAATCAGAAAGTTATGGACTATAATAAAAGGTATTAGGAGAAATGAAGATGCACCTGTGGAGGAAACCCTAGCTCTAGAAACAAGGGGCCCAAAATGAATCCTCCGCCAAGGCCTAGCAGCCCACCAACTATACCAGCCAAAGTGCCACAGCAACAGTAAAGAATTAATTGATGCACTTTCCAGGTTATTACTGCTTCGCCACTAGACATGACCACCCTTGTTCCCTTATACAAGCAAACTGCTTCATATGCAGAAGCTCCTACAGCAACAGGGACCTGAAAATTAGGAAAAGAAATATCCTTAAATAAGAAGCTAATACCTCCAACATTGACCCAAAGCAGCAGATCAAGTTGGTGTAGTAACCATAACAAGGGAAGGTCATAATTATGATCTTCTCATTGAATCATTTTCTCGCAAAATATTGTCCTCATAACACATTTGGCACCTCTAAGCGGTAAATGTTGTTTCTGCCAATTTTCCTCATGACTTTCACAGTTGACTGACTATCTATTGACTAGGAAAAAGGAAGAGAGATACGCATCTATAAAAACTCATTCAGTATATTTAGCTACAGAAATAATTACATACCAGATAAACCTAGACACAAAGTGCAATGCTACACAAATCAATATCATAAGAGTGGAAGCTTGTGATCAAATTATTGATAGAAGAACCTTCTTTTACATCTAAAGCATTAATTACCTGTAAGAGGTGTAAGATCCAATATGTCGTTGAACAAGTTGATGTATATGTCTGTAACCAAAATATGATAGCTTCTGATCAGAAAGTTATTAGTGCAGAATATGCAGAAGGTAGTCCTGAAAATGTGAAAGCATTAATTACAAACAAGCAATTTAAAGCTATAAACCTTGAAGATATGCAGTACGAGTAGAATGACCCACACAGCAATAAGTACGGTTAAATCCTTCCAATACACGTTCTCAACAATTGAGACCTGGAGAAGCTCAGGAAGTCAGCATTCCTGTATAGCATTTACCAAAAGGTATTTCGTTGCTCCCTTATCCCACTTTAGGTCTCCCATTTGGCTACTATGAAGAGGAAACTTTTAACATGAGGTACACCAAGTTCAAAATAACATGAGGTAATAATTGTTTATGAAAGATTGTAGTAGTCAAGTAAATTGATAGCAACAAATAGAAAGTGGTCAAGCAAATAGGGACCAGGGGTTATAAATCACCTCTGGTGTCTTATACCCTTCATTTCTAACTCTTGGACCTCCAGGTAGAACTTTGTATGCTATTTCTTCAGCACCAACATCTGTTGCAGTTTCACAATACAGCATTACTACTAACTAGTAAAATATCTCCGTTGATACTTACATGATAAGAGTAGAGAATTTAAGCAACTCACTGCTAGATGTCAAGCGTCTGGAGACCTCCTAGACGTAAAAGAAGCACGAGCGAACAATTCATTAGAAAAACATATTTTCCTAATGCACATTACAATCATCAAGAAGGTCCAAGAGACTAACCTTTTTTATTATGGTTTCTTTTTTCCATGTCTCGACACCCTTGAAGAATGACCTAGTTGATGTAACTGCAAGTCCCTTAACCAATCAGAAAAACTACTATCAACAATATGGATAGAATCACAGCTGAATCATTATTACCTATGAAAAGAATGATCAATAAAACTGTGACCATCCACTCAGCGAACAGAATGTTGAGAACAACTCCAATACTGATTCCTAGCAACAGCATTGGTTGTAAAAGAAGCGCTAGATCATAATCAATGATGGGCAGGTCAAGTATTGGATGCCTTAGCTTGAGGTTGTAATAGACAGTTGCCCCTGCTGCACCAGTTATCATGCCTGGAATGGAAAACAGAATGCTCAAAGATAGTGTGGAGCATGAACCAAAAGATGATGGTGAATTTTCTTCAGTGTCACATAATTCGAAATATTCTTTTCCATTTTTCCTTATTTTATACCCCTTCTACATGGACACTACTAAGCCTTGTGCAACCTTGAGTAAAATAAGAACTATAAGCACAAGAAACTATCTAGCATACACTTGGGAGTTATATCTTACAAGAAGCCCTTCAACTTCAAAAAAAGAAAAAAGAATCACACTAGAGTCATAAATCAGCATACAAACAGGACAAGCATGATGATTATGAATATTGATGTAAGAAATAGATTCTTACATTTTGATATTGCAGTTGATGTTTTTGGATCAAACCCAATGATCAAAGTAAGCATGGGAACAAAGATACCACCTCCCCCAACACCTCCTACACTCCCAAAAGCAGCAGCAAAGAATCCAATCACAGAACCAACAATTACTCTCCACCCAAATTCCAATTCCTGAAATACATACCACAATTCAGTAATAACATCTACTACACGAAATCAACATGTTTCCAAAAAAAACCAACACCACCCTTCGCCCTAAGAAATAAGGGGCTACACCTTCAATGCATCAATTAACAGAATGATCCTAACAAAAAAGTTAGCCTCAATTTACAATTCTTTAATTGCACTGAATATAGAATAATTAAAACTTTGATGTTGAAGTACATACAGGCCAAAAATGTTGGTAATGCATTTTAGCCTTGTGAAGCAGAAGATTGAATAGCTTCAAAAAGGAGTTTGATTCAAAGTCATCAGTTGTTCCTCCATTTGCAATTTGCTCAGCAGAAGCAAAAAGGGCAAAAGCTAAAACAAGAAAACCAACTACATATCCTGTCAAAGTCTTCCCAATTTCAGCCATCAATTGGTAAATTGCTCCAGTCCAAAGAACCAGCTGAGGCAATCAAGATTAGAACATCATTGACCAAAAAAGCAAGTTGGAAACAAGAAACAATAGATCATTACACTTACCCAACTAACTATTTAAAAGCAGCAATCTTTTTTAACTATATATTATAAACATCAACTCCTCCAATCTGATAAAGAGTAGATTGACCAAGTAAGAACTTCTAGAAGTGCACGCTTGAAGCAACAAATCACGATTCCAGTAAATATTTAAAGGGCAACAACCGATTGGACTATATATTGGACACTAGAAGAAGCAACTTATGAAAAATCAATATTTTTCCGTACAATATAATTAACAAAGTCAAAAACCTCTAAAAGAAGTTAAAACTTGAAGCAAGAAATGAAAGATTATTGCACCTACCCCACGTAAAATGTGTAAAGGCAACAGCTTTTGGACTTAATATATTTGAAAAAGACACAACAACTTTACAGCAATATTTAAAAGCTGAGGCCAATTAGCTGGTAGACTTAAATATGTTTAGAAGCTCCATCTTTAGAGCTCTTTAATGGCGTGTTTCTTGGTGCTAACCTTTTATATTATATAGAGTATGGTAGTACGATAGTACATGTTGTAGGTGTTTTAATTATGGAATTTTTATCTAATTACACAACATATTTTAATATATTCTCAAATATTCCCAATCATTTTTAAAGATTTCAAAAATCCTTCTTTTCCTATTTCATTTACTTATCCGTCGTTACATTCCATTTTCATTCCCACCTCATTCTCAACAATTCTAAAATTAAGCTCATGTTACTTTAGTTATTTCTTCTTTCTCTTCAATTTCAACCGACATTCTCTACTTTTCTTCTTCAATTTCAAATTTTTAGAATGGTTGGTTAACTTCATCTTCCTCACTCCAACTTCATACAGCTTCATTTACACCAAAGTAAATTATTGTCAATTTTCTTTCTTTTTTCAGTTCACATTACTAATACACATGGCTAATCCTCCATCCTTTAGTATAGTGCTTACTCAATTAGGTCAAGAAAAAACTATTCACGATGTAAATCATTGTCAATTTTCTTTCTTTTTTCAGTTCATATTACTAATACACATGGCTAATCCTCTATACTTTAGTATAGTGCTCACTCAGTTAGGTCAAGAAAAAGCTATTCGCGATGGAATTTATAACTCTAATGATGAATTTTTTCGTGAAAACAAATAAAAACAGATTCACGATCAACTAGCCAACAAGAAAATGAAAGAAGTGAAATCGAAAAAGAATGAAGGTACAAGTTTGAATCCTTTAGTTACAAAAGCTTTAAATAAAGGGGATTGTAATGAATCATGAAAAATTCTTTTTCTTTTAATTTTTGTTACATAAATATCCTAGTTGATTCATAAATATAATGTAGTGATTCATAAGGTAGTATGTATCTAGTGTATTTTTTGTACAGTTGATTCATAATTAACACGATTCATTGGGGCATCTGATACATATGTATAATGTGTGCATTTTTTATATGTATCATCTTATGCCGACTGATATGAGTTGGTGAATCTCTTAGCCTAAATGGAGTCAATGTACCATATTTCATGATACATAAGTAGATCCTGAAAAGGTGATACATGTTTCACGCAATATGATACACACTTTTATTGTTATGAATCATGCTAAATTCTTTTTAATTTTTTTTTTTGATACATAAATAGCGTATTTTAAGTTAATGTATCTTGAATTCTAATGTACCAATCTTGTTATTGCAAAGTTTGATATACATATCATCATTAGAGTCAAATTACCTTGAACGATGTATCGTATTTTGATATTTTTTGTCGTCTTATCAAATTCAATTTTCTGCAATGACAATTTTAAGATTCAACAAACAAAATCATTTGCCCAACTACTATTTCGTCGCTCTTGTATCTTGAACAACACACATTCTTTTTCCAAATTCCAGAATGCATCAACATAATCGCCACATTCATTGTGTATCGACTTCTATTTTTGATTTGCTTCTCCTTTTTAGATGGTATTCTCGTCTATTTTTGTTGATAAATTGCACAAAAATGAATTTAAAATTTAAAACTGATTTGAAAAAAATCCATTACGTTGTACTAGGAGACTCTTTGATTAGGAATTGATTACCGTAATTTGTGGGATTGCAAAACTAATTTACATTTTATTTTCTTTTAAAACTCAACTGTCATCTAAATAAAATGTATCAACTGTTGCTACTATATGTATCACAAAGTGGAGGCTTTTATGGGATTTTTATAAATTTGAGAAAGGTAGGGATAAATTGAAATTAGCTCCCTACAATATGTGATTCCTACAAAATTTACTTTAATTATTTTATTGGGAACTTAGTGGTACAAATAATCAATACTAAATTAAATGTTCAAGCAGGGGCATTTGTTTTATGGGATTCATACAAACTTTTTATTTAGACACTTAAATAAATTTTGTATAGTTTAAACATTTAGAATAAAATTAAATTGTCATTGGATATTTTTTGTTGATTTTAAATAGGTGTGTAAAGAGCCTAAAAGCCTTTTCTCTTGTTTTTTTAATTCTTTTTACGGAGAAGGCCTAGAATGTCCCTCAGCTATTTGAATTGGTACAAAACTATCCTCCATCCATCTTTCGGCCCGCAAATACCCTTGACATCAACCTTTTGGCTAAAAAATACTTCTGAGGTCAATTTTTTGGGTAAAAAAATACCCTTATTTCTACCAACCATACTCATAAGGTAGATAGAGGATAATATTGTATCAAATCTCATCTTCAAACTGCTTGACCTTGATCTCCCTGATGAAAATAAGTCTAACCTCTATATTGGACAACACCCCACCTTTCTCTATGATGTCTAGCTTCATGAACTCAATCTGCATCACCTGAATCTCCTTAACCAAGGGTCACTTAAACACCTCCAAAAAGGCTAGACTACCCATACTGGCAGGTTTCTGGCTCAATGCGCCTGCCATCACATTAGCCTTACTCAGATGATACTAACTAGTGACATCATAATCCTTAAGTAACTTTATCTACCATCGCTATCTCATATTCAAGTTTTTTGAGTGAACACATGATGTAGACCTTGCTTCACACTTGACACCCTAAAAATAATATCGTCAGGTCTTGAGAACAAACACTATTGCTGCCAACTCCAAGTCTAATAAACCTTTAACTACCACGAGGCATAGATTATGTCATTCTTATCCTGCATTAACAAAACATCCAAACCTAAATATAAAACATCACAATAAATAGTAAATTTCCTACCTTAAACTGGTAACGCCAAGTTTGGTGCTATAGTCAAAAGGGTTTTGAGCTTTTGAAACCTCTCCTCACATTTTCTTGTCTGCTCAAAAGGTATATCCTTTTGAGTTAGCCTTATTACATACATAGCAATAAAAGCAAAATTCTTCATAAATCACTAATAATAGTTGGCAAGCCCTACAAAACTCTCCATCTCAGTTACTAAACTAGTCCAAACCTTGTTCTTAACTTCCTCAATCTTTTAGGATGTACCATCATCCCTTCTTTAGAAAATATATGCCCTGAGAAGGTAATTAAAGACAACCATGTAAGGTCTCGTACCTCGAAAGATCGAACCAAGGCTTGAAAATACGTTATCCAAAAAATTTAACTTAGAATACCATTCAAGATACCCTTCACGGGCAGTAGGTGCACACCACTGTCCATGAAGGGGGTCATGGAAAGCACCCTTAGTTAAATTTTGGAGGCTTCCAAGTGCAGTGTACTCCACGAGACCCTCTACGAGTCATGGTGCATACCACGCCTCGTGGAGTGGTCCATGGTGATGCACCCTCCAAGCTCTCAAGACTCTAGCAGCCCGCGAGACACCCTATGAGTTGTGGTGAACTTCACAACTCGTGGAGTATGCCTTGAAGGGTGTGCTACCCAACTTTCAAATATGTTTTTGTAAGGGTATTTAGGTCTTTTCCCTAATTCCTAAACTTTTTTTGGACGCTTTTAGACTAAAATATCCTCCTAATACTATCCTAACCTATTCTAAGCTTTTTAATCACTCCTTAAACACTTTGACTCAAAATTACTCTTCCAAATCACTCATAAGTCTCCTCTCAAGCTCAAGCGTAGAAATACATTGAAGGACCTCAAGTTCAAGATCAATCTCCTTTAAACCATCAAATTAAGCACCTAAGGTATGCAGGTTTGATTCATGGGCTCATTTCACCTATGAAACTAAACTAATTTCATCTTTTCTACTCAATTTCAAATCATGAATTTTATGGGCTTTCATGCATGGACTTCAATTGCTTAAATTATCTTCTAAATAGTGTTATTATGCTTATATATGAATGTTTAAGATTCAATTTTATGAATTTGCCTGAACTTCACGATACTACATCTTCATGCTTATTGAGTTTATGAAAGCTATGCATAGGTACTCTCAATTTATTTTCAAATGATCCTAAACTATTGAAATAAGTGTGAATCTACCTAATTGCATGGTTTTAAGCTTAACTTAATGAACCCATAATCATGCATCAATTTCACTCATATATGACTATGCTACTAAGGGATTTTAAGTATGAACATGATTATGCCAGTACAATCCCTCAAGTATAAATGCGATTATGGCATGAATATGATCAAGTAAGGGTATATTTACACCATCATGAGTAAGATATTATATATAGATGAGGATAGGTACAACCTTCCTTTTTAAACAAGTCATGAAATGAGCTAATCCTAAGCATGCAAGTATATATTTGAAACTATGAGTAAGTGTGACACCCTAGACTTTTAAGCTAAGATCCAAATAGTTCCTGGTAAATGTATAGGCCTAATTTCATAACTTATAATGTGATGGGATCAATTATTAGGTATCACAAGTGTACTACACTTGATTTAGGGTCATAAGACATCTCTTACATCAAGCCAAGTCCAAAGAATTTCCATTGGCTAAGTTTTGATATGAGTTCGTATAAGGGTTAACTTCAAATGACCATATCTCTTAGACCTAATAAATTAGATGATCCACTACCTATAAAATTAAATGTCTTTGAATTATATTTTCAACATATCCAATTTTGATTTTTTAGAAATCAGAGTAAATATTTATCGCCATTTTACTAAAGCTTATCTAGGCTGAACAATTTAGTGGGCTGAGTGAAAATTTGATGGTCCGCTGAATGAATTCAGCGTACCGTAGATTAAGACTGTCTAATGACTTTGAGAACCCTAAAATACTACCATCATACCCATTTGGCGGTCCATCGAATGGCTTGGCGATGGGACTCATTAAAATGTCATTTTGTTTACTTTTGATAATATATTTTACATTGCCAAAAGGGTATTTCGATATGTCTTCCCTAAATTCACCTTCCTAAGTCTATTTCATGCCCAAATAACCTTTCCCTTATACTTATTTCAAATTTCTTTTTCAAGGAAGAAGCCCCAAGTCCTTCATTGAAGAACAAGCTCCAATTTCTTTCAAGCTTTTCACCCAATTCAAGAGTCGTTCAATCTTCTTCTCTATTTTGCTCTAAGGTATGTGAGATTCTTTATCTAAGTGTCCTCCCGCCCATGGATTCCAAAATCCTTTTCAATTCAATCTTTAGATTTCAAGGTTTATTTTATTATGGGTAGTTTCTATTCTTACTTAGATGCATGTTTCATGTTGAAAATTGTCATTTATTAATTTGAAATGCATGAAATGAGCTAATATTTATGAACCCTTTTCATTGCTACATTGGCTTGATGATTTCTTAAATGGGTCTTGTTAAATCTTCACCCAAGTGTTATATTTTAGTTTCAATCATGAATATTATATTCAAATGAGTATGTATTGCCATCTAATTGCACGCGTTGATAGATTTTTGAAAATGCGCTATCTCAAACTATTATGGGTCTTTGAATATCATTATAGGTTGTTTAAATTATGGTTTCAAATGAATACTCTCATGATAAGTATGCAAGTTTATGAATATTATGAATGATTAAGTGCTACCAAATATGTTATGAATCCATAAACATTCTATGAAAATTATGTAAGATTATAAAGCCCTTTTTATGATACTATGGTGCACCCTCTTGTGAAAGAAAATACTCACTTGAAGGGTTTATGATTTTAATGAGCTACTCTTGTTATGAAATTATGATTTGCAAGCTTATTCATGTTATAATTATTTTTATGCTTTATATATTTCATGGGATGTGGACTAAGCACCGAGAGGACCTTGGTAGAATTTCATTGTACCTTAACTATATTGCTATCATAGGTCTATGATTAGCTAATGGATCCATATAGCTCATGTTGCATGATTCACTGAAATGGGAAAGTTCCTGTAACGTTCATATAAAGTATTTACTAAAATGGGTAAGTTCCCATAAGATTCATATAAAGTATTCAAACTGAAATGGATAAGTTTCCGTAAGGTACACATAAGTCACTTTCCGAAATGGGTTTGTTCTCGTAAGGTGAGGTTTAGTCTACCTTGGCAAGTAGACTACTCATTTTTTGATGTACAAACAACATCAAGATTCCATATAGCATCTCCCATAGTCTTAAGTGTCGATTAAGGTCTCCTCTCACATATACATATGCTATGTTAAGAAAGTATGTTTTGTTTTCCTTCCATGAATTTGTTTTATAAGGTATTGATCATCCATTGCATATTGAACTTAATTATTACTTTTGACATGATTATGCATTTTGATTATATTGGCATATGATTTTCTTATTGCATTGCATCTCACGTATTTAGTACATTCAAAGTATTAATGCATACTTTTTGCTCACATGATCTAACCATATAGGGACTAAAGCTCTTCCCCATCCACCTCCTCATGGCTAGTTTGACTTGTGAAGATCTTTGCTTATGGTGAGTCCTCTAGTTCGAGGGCGATATCTATTTTCTATCTAGCTTGCTTACGTTAAGACATTGTTACTTTTGTTACTTACTTTTGAGGGTGAGCTGGGGACATATCTTGGCCCACGTCCCATCTATGACTAAAGGTATTATTGGATAATATGCTATGTATATATCAGACGAAGATCTTGTATCTATGGAGACTTTGGCTTAGTCCCTATCCCATGTATGTTTGATATAGATTCACAAGGTGGTGAATTTCATAAGTCCATACTTCCCAAAAAGTGCATCTCATGCACCCTTCCCTTAGAAATACTTGTTGTGATTGAATGGTGGAAATTCCTTACTCCCTTTACCCATAGAGTGCATCCTAAGTCCCTAATCCCCTTAGTACTACTTGATGATGATTGAATTGTGATTCATAACCAAGGATGTGCTTATGTATGCTATGAGTCTTGTTTTGGGCACCTTTGAGTTCCCTATTTGCCATATCTTACTTTGGCCTTAGGCTCGGGTAGTGACAAGCTTAGTATCACGACACTTAGTTTGTAAATGGTCCTCATAAATCCTATATACCACGTTGAACAAATTCTTGTTCATAGTTATGAAGAGCGCCATATAGGTGGATATGAGGTGTTTAGGAAATGATTCACTTCTTTCATATTCTATGTCGTGCCTTAGAAATAGTCCTAAGAGTTTCCTATCTCTAATGACTTATTCTTTACACTTCTAGATATTACTGCCAAGAAGAATGCCACTAAGAGTCCCTATTCGTGAGGAGGACCAAGCCCCTCCGGTGCCAAAAACTCCCCAAGAAGAAAGGGGTTACTCATGCCGAATATCAAAATGTTATCACATTACTTGCATAAGCCGTGTCCAACCAAGTTAATCAAGGGGCCAAGCTCCTCATGCTCCTACTCCAGCCTCAAGGGTGAGGGACTTTACTAGGATGAATCCTCTGGAGTTTCATGGTTCTAAAGTGGAGGAAGATCCCTAAGTGTGTTATTAACGAGGTGTACAAGGTCCTAGATATCATGGGAGTAAGCTCGGAGGAGAAAGTGGAACTAGAGCCTACCAACTCAAAGGCCTTACACAAATATGTTTCACCCAATCGGAGATGGAGAGGATGGATGATGAGCCTATTCCTTAGGAGGAATTTAAAGTTACTTTCCTTGAACACTTCTTACCTATTGAGCTAAGGGAGGCAAAGATGATGGAATTCATGAACCTCACACAAGGCTCCATGAGTGTGAGAGAGTATTGCCTCAAATTCAATAATTTCTTGAAGTATGCTCCTCACTTGGTTGTCGATCCTCGGGTTAGAATGAACAAGTTTATGTCAGGAGTGTTCGATTTGATAAATGAAGAGTGTTGCATCTCTATGCTCATAAGGGAGATGGACATATCTCGGCTCATACATATGCTAAGAAACTTGAGGGAGAGAAACTTAGGAAGAGGAATATGGGGGAGTCCAAGAGGGCTCGTTATAAAGGTGGGTCCCATGGTGCTAAGGGTGGAAGAAGTGGTCATTTTCAACAAGGCCATAAATTTCAAAGCCAAGGGTCATTAAATGTTCCAAACCAAAGGTTAATCAATAATAGGGTGCCAAACCCTAAAGCTGAAGGTGGTAATAGTGGACCAATATTTCATAGGTTTTTAAAGTGTGGGAAGAACCATAATGGTAAATGCCTGCGAGATTCAGATGCTTGCTATTGGTGTGGCAAAATGGGCCACAAGATTACTGATTGTCTAAATGCTCTAAAAAAGGGTAGAGATGGTCCTCCCCAAGGACATGGTGCTCATGGAGGTCAAGGGTAACAAGGAGGTTCTCCACACCATAATTGGTTCTATGCTCTTCAAGGGACATAAGGAGTGGATCAGACATCTGATATTGTCACCGGTATGTGAAGGATTTATGATTATGATGTGTATGCGTTATTAGATCTGGATGCCACTTTATCTTTCATTACCTTATTCATTGCTAGTAGGTTTGATATGTGTCCTAAATTGTTATGTGAACCATTTTTGGTGTCTACCCCTATTAGTGAGTGTTTTGTTTCTAGAAGAGTCTATAGAGGTTGTCCCATGTCTATTTTACATAAAGTCTTGCCTTTGCGATTTTGTTGAACTTGACATGGTAGATTTGGACATTATTTTTGGGATGGATTGGTTATATACATATCGTGCTTCCATTGATTATAGAACTCATAAAGTTAGGTTTCAATTTTTTGATGAACCTATCCTTGAGCGGGAAGGTCATGATTCAATTGTTAAGGGTAAATTCATCTCTTGTCTTAAGGCTGGGCAATTGATTGCTAAGGGTTGCATTTATCATCTTGTAAAGGTTAGGGATATTGAGTCCTAAGTTCCTTCTCTTTAGTCGGTTCTAGTGGTCAATGAGTTTTTCAATGTCTTTCTCGATGAATTTCCTGATGTTCCTCCCAAAAGAGAAATAGATTTTGATATAGATCTCCTCCCAGATACTCAACCTATCTCCATTTCTCCCAACCTTATAGTCCAACAGAGTTGAAAGAATTAAAGGATCAATTAAGGGACCTATTGGAGATGGGGTTCATAAGGCATAGCAAGTCACCTTAGGGTGCACTAGTGTTGTTTGTGAGAAAGAAGGATGATTCACTTAGTATGTGCATCCACTATCGACAACTCAACAAGGTCATCATAAAGAACAAGTATGTACAACAAAGTATAGATGATTTATTTGATCAATTGCAAGGGGCTAGCCACTTCTCAAAGATCTATCTTTGGTTCGGATACCATCAAATGAGGGTTAAGGGAATGCGACATTCCTAAAATGGCCTTCCAGACAATATATGGACACTTTGAATTTGTGATGATGTATTTTGGCCTAACTAATGCTCTAACAATATTTATGTATCTCATGAATAGGATCTTTAAACCCTACCTTGACATGTTTGTTATTGTGTTTATTGATGACATATTGATCTGTTCCCAGAGTGAGGAAGAGTATGTGACATGTGAAGCATTTGAGGGTAGTGTTGCAAACCTTGAGAGAAGAAAAGTTATTTGCCAAGTTTGACAAATGTGCATTTTTGTTGAAAGAGGTTGTATTCCTTGGGCCTGTGGTTTCGGGTGAAGGAATACAAGTGGATCCTAAGAAAATAAAAGTGGTGAGAAATCAGCCTAGTTCCTTGACCCCAATGGATATTAGGAATTTTTTGGGCTTAGTAGGATACTACCTAAGATTTGTTGAGGGATTTCCTTCAATTGGACATCCTTTGACAAAGTTGATGCAAAAGAAGGCAAAATTCCTTTAGTCCGACAAATGTGAAATAAGCTTTCACACTTTAAAGGACAAACTTACCTCTGCTCCTATTTTGACTTTATCAAAAGGGTTAGAAGGGTTTATTGACTATTGTGATTCTTCAAGAGTCAACTTGGGGTATGTTATGATGCAAGGTGGTAAGGTCATTGCCTATTTTTTTAGGAAACTAAAGGTGTATGAGCGTAACTATCCTAAACATGACCTTGAGCTAGTGACCGTGATATTTTCTTTGAAGATATGGTGCCATTATTTGTATGGGGTTCATATAGATGTCTTCATCGATCATAAGAGCCCTTAATATGTGTTCACTCAAAAGGATATCAATTTGAAGAAAAGGAGGTGGTTAGAACTCCTTAAAGACTATGATATGAGTATGATAACACACTTAGTAGGGTGTCCATAGAAAGTGTAGCTCACATTGATGATAGGAAGAAGGAGCTATAAAAGGAAGTCTACTGATTGGCTAGGTTGGATGAAGCCAAAGATGGAGGCATGGTGGTTCTAGATGGTTCCAAATCTTCTTTAGTTGAAGAGGTCAAATCCAACCAAGACCTTGACCCCGCCTTGGTTGAGTTGAAAACATTGGTAAAAAAGGGAAAGGTAGAGGTTTTCTTTTAAGGAGGAATAATGTCCTTAGACACAAAGGTAGGTTATGTGTACAAAATTTATGGGTTGAGGGACTTGATCTTGAAAGAGGCTCATAATTCATCTATTCCATTCACCCCAGTTCATAAAGATGTATACAGATTTGGGTGAAGTATATTGGTGGGGTGTTAAAAAAAAGAAACATTGCAAAGTTCATGGCTGAATGTCACAATTGCAACAAGTCAAAGCTAAACACCAAAGGCCGGGTGGCCTAACCCAAGATATAGAGATTCCTACTTGGAAGTGGGAAGAGATTAATATGGACTTTTTGATCGTTTGCCTATAAATAAGATGCATTTTACTCCATATGGGTTATTGTCAACAGAATGACAAAATTGTCTCATTAACTACAATTCAAAACAATATATGGTGCCAAAGACTACGCTAAATTGTACATCCATGAGTTGGTTAGATTGCATGGGGTCTATTATCTATCATTTTGAATCGTGGTGCCCAATTCACCTCTCACTTTTGGAGATCTTTCCAAAGAGGACTTGGTACTAGAGTCAAGATTAGCACGATATTTCACCCACAAATGGATTGTCAAGCCAAAAGAACCATTCAAACTTTTGATGATATACTTAGGGCTTGTGTGTTAGAATTTAAGATTAGTTGGGATGAGCATATCTTACTCATTAAGTTTGCTTACAACAATAGTTACCACTCTAGCATCGAGATGGCACCGTTTGAGGCTTTGTGTGGGAGGTGATGTAGATCCCCAATTAGGTGGTTTGAAGTGAAGGATATGGCTTTGATAGGTTTGAATTTGGTTTTGGAATCATAGACAAGGTGAGGTTAATAAGAGAATGATTAAATATGGCCCAAAGTCGGTAAAAGTCTTATTATGACATTAGGAGGAGAGACCTTGAGTTCAAGGTGGATGATTGGGTGTATTTGAAATCCTCACTCATGAAGGGTGTAGTTTGATTTTGCAAGAAGAGAAAGTTGAACCCTAGGTATGTAGGGCCTTATAGAATTTTGACACGAGTTGGTAAGGTTGATAATGAGTTGGAATTGTTGATGAAGATGAATATGGTTTATCCAGACTTTCATGTGTCCATGTTGAGGAAGTGTGTAGGTGACCCGAGTTCCATTGTGCCTTTGGAAGTGGTGAATGTTGAAGAGAAATTGACTATGAGGAAGTCCCGGTTGAAATATTGGATAGGCAAGTAAGAGATTGAGGAACAAAAATGTAGCATTTGTTAAGGTCCTTTGAGGAATCAACAAGTCAAAAGTACTACTTGGAAAGCGGAAGCAGATATGAAGAAATGATACCCTTATCTTTTCCACTCTACTAAAGTCTAAGGTAATAAGTCAATAATATCTAAGGCGTCAAATCTTGCAAGACCTTTATGTCATGTAGCATGCATACATACTCATGGTATTAAGTTTGAATGATATTTTATGCAAAAGTTTGAAATTTTCATGAAATAAGTGTTTAAATTACATTGTTGCATTAATGATAGGTTTGTATGTCACGACTCAGATAAGGGGCTTAGATGTGACATGGCGAAGGAGAACCCAAAAGTCTTTGATCAAGCCATCGTAGTACCATCACACACATCATTGATTCGGAAGCGCGGAAGTAAACACATAACACATAAGCTCTAAGGAAAACGGGGCTTTGGACTCAAGCTATGGGGATGTTGCCGGGAATGGGATGAACATGGATCACATAGCATATAACAGTTATCTCTAAGGGGCGGGTAAGTAGGACTCAAGCTATGGGGGCATTCCGAGTTAGGGGATTTTCCACATAAGCACATAATCATCACACAATCCCAACATCAAGTCATAAGCATAATCAATACCATTTCCATAATCAAGGCTCATAAACCATAATATCTCAATAGTCATAATATCCAACAAAATTACAATCCAACATACAAGAGTTTAATTTGTCCAACAAGCCTCTACATAGATAAAGCGGGGCCTCGACATAGTTTTAGGCTCACCCTCAGTACATGAATAAGAAAGTAACAATAATACTAGGTAGATGGAATGTGGCTATTGCCCTTGAACAAAAGGGCTCACCACAAGGAATGATCTTCAAGATGATCACACGTTGTCCGGTGGAAGGTAGAAGTCATCTCCAGGCCCTACATGGTTAGAACATATAGACAAAGAGTATAGGTTAGCATATGATATGCACTAAGTATGTGGGCATGCAATGCATATGACAATATAGTATGACCAAGAAACATGACAAGGGGACAAACAATACGAACGGAGTGCACGTAGCCAAGAGATATATATAAAAATATGCTATGCCATGATGCATGAGATGCAATCCTACAATCATAATATTGCGGGGATGTAACCTCAACCGACAATGGAGGAGACCCGAGCAAGCTACTACCCGGATCCGGACTACTTGCCAAGTAGATCCTTAGTCAACCCTTCATCAAGGGATACATAACAAGTCAATCCCTATCCAGGGAATAAACCCATGGTGGCACATGGTTTGACGAAACGGAGTATAGACCCTTGTAAATAGTCCACCTCGACTCCAAACCTAGGTACTAAGTCTCATCCCCCGGGAATATGTATATATACATGCAACTTCAAATTGGAGGACTTACATTCTTTTCAAATCATGCATCATTAGTCAAAACCAAAACCATTACTTAAACCATAGTCATGCATTAGGCTAAAAGCCAACAAGAGTATCTAAAAGCATTCTCATAATCATTTCCATATCAATGCAATAAGAGTAGCCCATCTACATAGCTTATCATATCAAGCCTTCATAAC
>JBCEWC010004168.1:0-28029 GCA_038996855.1 Solanum aculeatissimum | reverse complement strand
GGATTTCTCCCTAGATGGGAAGACTTGTTTGTTTCCCCTTGTTGAAGGGTGATTAGGGATCTACTTGGCAAGTAGTCTGGATCCGGGTAGTAGCTCTCTCGGGTCTCCTTCGTTGTCGGTTGGGGTCACACCCCCGCTATATCATGGTTGTAGGATTGCATCTCATGTATCATGTCATGACATATTATTATATTACTCTTTGGCTACGTGCATTCCTTTCGTATCCCTTGTCCCCTTGTCATGTTGCTTGGTCATGTTATATTGTCATATGCATTGCATGCCCGCATACTTAGTACATATTATGTGCTAACCGATATTCCTTATCTACATGTTCTAACCATGTAGGGGTTGGATACGACTTCTATATTTCACCGAACGACGTGTGATCATCTTGAAGACTTTGCTCGTGGTGAGCCCTTTTGTTCAAGGGCAATAGCCACCTTTCATCTACCTAGTAGTGTTTTGTTATTTCCCTTATTTATGTATTGAGGGTGAGCATCAAACTATGTCGAGGCCGCGCTTTATCTTATGTAGAGGCTTGTTGGACAACTAAACTCTTGTACGTTGGATTGTATTTGTTGGATATTATGACTATTGAGATATTATACTTTATAAGCTTTGGTTATGGAAATGGTGTTGACTATTCTTATGACTTGATTATTAGAATTTTGTGATAATTATGTGCTTATGTGGAAAGTTCCCTAACTCGGAATGCCCCCATAGATTGAGTCCTACTTACCCGCCCCTTAGCGATAATTGTTATGTGCTATGTGAAATCATGTTCATCCCATTCCCGGCAACATCCCCATAGCTTGAGTCCAAAGCCCCGATTCCCTTAGAACCTATGTGTTATGTGTTTACTTCCGCGCTTCTGAACCGATGATGTGTGTGATGATGCTATGATGGCTTGATTGAAGACTTTCGGGTTCTCTTTTGCCATGTCACATCTAGGCCCCTATCCGGGTCGTGACATGGTGAGACCTCCTTGCATTCATAGAGATCCTTTTTATTTCAGTTTATTACATTGTTTTGAGCAGTTATTTTTAGGCAGCCACAAGATTATCTTGACACCTTCTTATGAATTGATAGAGGTTTCGTACACTAAGTTAGATAGTGTTAGATTTGAGTCCATTTTTGAAAACTACTCTTATCGATATAGAGATATGATTTGAGTTATATTATGAGTTACTTTTTGAAACCTACTCTTTTAGTGACGATGATGAGTAAGAGTCCACTTAGGTATTAGTGTGATATCATTGAGTCTTCCACTAACTAAATGAGTGATTAGGCCAAGTAATTCGCTTGGGAACTAGGAATGATTTTAGAGTATCAGTCACGCATAGAGTTCTCTTTTGAGGTGTGACATACATCTATACACCGTAAAAATGTCTGTACTTCTCGAACAACAACAAACTTGAATTTTTCTAAGTTTCTTAAGGCTTGATTTGTGCTTAGGAATTTCTAAGGGGTTAAATAATATTAAACATCAATTAATAGGAGTATACTGGTAAAATAATTATATTAATTATTATTTTCTTAATGAATATATCAAGTTCAAATGTACAGATGAAGTATTTATTAATTCTATCAATTTACTATTTATTTCTTTTACACCACATTAATATATCTCCATATATATGACTAAAAAATAAAAGTGAGAACAAACAACTTATTATGTTTTGATTTTTTAAATTAACAAGTTTTATAAACTATCTATTTTTTATAAGAATAACAAGTAAAATGGTAGGAAGGGAGTAATTCTTGCTTAGGTGACACAAATTAGAAATTGGAGGAAAAAGTTTATCAATCCCACCTAACATGACTCAAGGGCACTGTAGTCTTTTGGACTTTTTGACATTAGCTTTTGGACAATGACCATTTCTAATAACTTAAAAGCGCTCTCTCCGTTCACTTTCACTTGTTATTATTTTATTTTTTAAGGTCAGCTTGATTAAATTTTAAAGCTAAATTGAATTAGATAAATTTAATATTTAAAATCTAAAATTTAAATAGTTGAAAACTATACGAAAAATGTTATAAGTTGCAATCGTTCTCATATTAATATGATGAGAAAATACATCTTAAAATATTGGTCAAAATTCATATTATTTGATGTTAATAAGTAAAATAGTGATAAGTAAAAGTGAACGGAGGGAGTATGTTACTTAAAAGTGTAATATTTTGTGTGTTGACTGTCATAAACAAGAGTGACCAAAATATAATTGGATTATAAAAAGAAGTTGGATGTTGAGATTCCCAATTCATTCTCCCCACACATTGCAAGAAGGGAACATACTCTGTTGCTTCTCTCTTCTTGAGGCCTCAAAACTTCATCAATTCTTTAAACCTCTTTCCAATGCCACAATTTATTGTTTTAATCATTCTTTATTCCTAATATTTTAACCATGCACATGAAGCTATCATCTTTAGTTTATTACTTTAGTCATTCTTTATTGGTTGGATTTATGGACAACTCTTTAAATTTATTTAAATACTCAAATTATATGATAGGTTTCAAATAAATATTTTTTTGTATTTATAAAATTATCAATTATTTTTTACTCTAGTCATCTTTTCATATTTAGCATTTTTTACTTGTGAAACTGATATATTTAAATTGAGGGTCTTTCGAAAATAATTTCTTTATCTCTATGAGATAATGATAAAATCTGCATACTTTTTACTCTCCTCAGACCGTACTTGTGAAATTTAACTAGATATGTTATTATTTGTTTGTTTCAAATAAATATTTAAATATATGATAAAGTGCTACTAAGTATTAGATATTTTTGCTACAAATTTTTAAATATTATTTGTGTATATTCTCAAAAGTTAATTAGGTATTCACATACAATATGTCAGATCATTTGATTATACATATCAATATTTATTAAAGCAACTTGATGTTTCATGTTTCATATGGTTATCTTATCTATGTAATCAACATTTTTAAATAAATGTGTAAATTCTTTTCAAATTGTAATTAAAACCGTCTAATAAAACACTTTTATCACGTGTTCAAATACTTAATTGAAATAAATTATAATTTGAATGTCTAAATAAAATTTTACCGATAAATTTAAAGAGTGTTTTATTGCTAATATTTTAACCAAACACATGAAGCTATCATCATCCCCTCTCTTCATTTCATGAAATTGCCCACTGTCTCAACACTCTTTGTTTGACTGAATGTGTGAGTTTAAAATGTAAAGTTGACTTATGTACTGCATATATTATTATGGTAATAGATGAAAATTTGAAGTAACTAATGATTGAAAAGTAAATTCATGAAATTTACCTTGTGTTAGATTCATGACAAATTAAATGTGTCTCATAATGAATACACAAACTTTGGCCAAGTATAATGAAAATTACTAAATTATTTTTTTGTGAAATTTACCTTGTGTTAGATTCATGACAAAATGTGTTTCATAATGAATACACATGCTTAGCTAAGTATAATGAGAAATACTAAATAATGAAGAAATGAGACATTTTCAAGATATGATACTTGGATAAAGTTAGAATAATTCTTTTGCTATGAAAAAATATTTAATTAGAATATTTATAATATTATTTAAATAAAATTGAGCGACTTTAGTGGTCATTGATACAAATATGAATAACACAAAGATTAGTAACACATAGATTGGTAATGCATGAATTATTTTTTATCAAGGGTTTGGTTCATCGCTTCCCACCTAATCTTGTGTCTGGTTTAGAATTCTACAAAAAACTTCATTTCAATTATACCCTTGAATTATTATGAAATTTTATATTTCATGTTATTGGGTCAAAGTAGATAATTGTCAGACAATACTTATTTTTTGTGGCTTCTACTAGTCAGGAGAACAATAATTTTATCGTCATGTTTATTATTTTCTCACTTGAATTATTTGAGAATAAATAGTTGTCATCTTAATAAATTGTTCACTCTTAAAATGTCAATTTTCAATTTTATAAAGATAGACCATCTACTTAAAATAAAAAAGATGGTAAACCTTAGTAAAAAAGAATAAATCATTTATATTTATACGTAGTGATTGCAAGTTGTAGTTTTAATAGGAGTTTATATCTTAAAAGGTCAGTCAACTTTGAGAATTTATCTAATATAGTCATTAAATTTTATTTTCTATCAATAAAATCACTTAATTAGGTCTTTGTATCTACAAAATCACTAAACTAAATTAATTATAAAAAAAAAAAATTTAACATGGCAATTTTTTTTTTATATGATGTAAATATGAACCCAAAAATTAATAAAATTTTAAAAATTGGCATGGCAAATTTATTAACTTTTTTATATTATGCAAATATGAACCTACAAAAAAATAACATTTATAAGTTAATTTATTTAAATAAATTTACTTGTATAAAATTTTAAATATACATAAAATCAAGAAATTTAAAAAGTGCAAAAGAATTTGACGAATATCTTTGTTTTTACCTATTAAATCCTATATGTTACTAATTCCACAAAATAGAATGTATTGATTATGCATCCAATTATAATTAATACATGAATTAGTTATATATAGACTTAAAATTTCTATCAAATATAGTATTAAATAATATCACGTAAAATAATAATTATTTCTAAAAGTAAACCTTTGAGTCAACCTAGGCTGAATGGATGCATATTTCAACTTTTTACTCAATTTAATTATGATAAATTTGAAGGATGACTACTTATAAATTTCCAAGGGAGTGGAAATTTTTCCTTAACCAAGCTAATCAATCAAAAGATAAGGGAAAATTAAACAAAATATCTATTAAATCAAAATAATTAAATTACCAATTATTACTAAAATTAGTCATCCAACTTAATTTAATTAGAGACAAAGTGCATTTATATATTACTTGCATTTATATTAAGTACTTTATCTGTTTAGATTTACTTATCAAATATTTTCTGATTTAATTTTTACTTTTACTTGTCATTTTTGAAAAATAAAAAAAAAATCATTTTTTTCTATTATACCCTCAATTTATTTGTATTGAGTTAGTGTCTTTGAAAAATATGGTGAGTAAATATATTTAGAACACTATCAATTAATAGAGGTAAAACGTAAATTCACTATATCAAAATTATTTTCTTAATAAGTGTGTCAAGTCATTGACAACCAAATTCAAACGCAGGGAGTATTAAATCTTGAAAAATGATTTGAATAATAGTATTTAATGTTAAAGGTAAACTATGGGAAAATGGTTATCTTTTCTTGATATGTCGAAAATAACAAGTAAAAATAAAAATCTATTTTAAAAATAAGTGACAAGTAAAAGTGAATGGGTGTCAGCTAATTAATATGACATTTCAAACTAAACTAAATATTATGTCACATATTTTGTTTATCTGCTCTAGAAGCAATGTTATATATATTTATTTAAAAATAATTAAATATCAAAATTTTAATTTGTCGCAAACTTTAAACTTTGAGTAAATAATATTTCAAAATAATCGAAACATCAAGAGAAACATAACCAAAAGTTGGGACAATTTAGAGGAGATTTAAATTGCGCAAAATTGAAAAAAAAAAGGTCTATTTTACTATTTATGATTGAGAAAGATGGACTGTTGCAATGTATAAGTATAGTATAAACATGTATATACATCACAAATACATAATTATACATTATATTGTACATTATACAATATCGATACATTAAATATACATGTGATTTTTTTTTCTTCTTTTGTCGCATATACAATTATATAAGAACTAAGAAGTTCAAAATTAACTATGAAAAAACTACCTAATTAGATTGGTGTAAATTTTCAATGCCATAGCTGACAGAACTTTCCCTCAATGATTTGGTAAAGTTTTTTTCATTATAGACAGCAGTTTTTGGCCAGAGAGGAGAGAGATGAAAGGGAGACGAGGAGAGACGATGGTCAAAATATGTATGTGATAAATATATATATATATATATATATATATATATCTAATTAAGAGTTTATTTATCTTATTAAGACTACGTATATCTGAACTAAGATTTTATATATGTATGAAAAAAGTTTTTTGATGCTTGATAAAAATTGGAAAATTTTGAATTTATACACATAATTAGATGTATCTACTTAGCATATATTCAATATAAATGTATTTGAATGCGTCAAATACATATGTCTAACGATAAAAATATGATAAAAATTGTAATATGAAAGACTCAACCAAAAAAAAAAGATAAAATTTATTATTTTTGCCCATTAATTATTGAATTTATAATGCGCCCAATACATGAGGATTCCTGAGAACGGCCTAACAATGTACCACAAATGTAAAAGGAAAATTTGCATAAGAATAGAAACATATTATGATATATATTTTTATTATACATAACTATATTTTAAAAGAATGACGATTTGTAGCTATAGTTAGAATTTTTCTAACAAAATTCTCTTTTCTCGCTCCCTCTCTTCCTCTCCTCTCTATATGTACTTCTTGCTTGCTTCTGTCCTTGATCTTTCTTTGCAATATAAATAGTAACAGGCAATGATACAAATATAATTGATAACACAAATAAATATACATTATGATACACTCGAAAACTGAATATAGCTTGATTATACATAAAATATATACTGACTATACATGCCTATACAACAAATGACTATTTCTTTTAATAATTATTTTGGTTGAATGACCTTACATTGTAATTATCCCTAAATACAATACACAAGGCAACAAATGAATACAAATGCTCCAGAATGCAAATAAAATTTGTTACGAATTACAATAATGATACGATTGTATTTGTTGATACAATTATATTTGTCGATATAAATTATATTTTGGATACAAATGATATTTGATAATATAATTGATACAAATGATTTGCTTCAACAAATTAAATGCAGTAATCTTTGATACAAATTAATTGTATTCGTGGTATAATTTTTAGTCAAATATACAACTACTGATTAGATATATACATCAATTATATCTCTCTCCCATATCTCGCTTACCTCTCTCTTCCCTCTCTCAATTTCAATCAACTTTCTTCCCCTTCAAATAGCTAGCTAATTCTTGAACAAAATCAGTTAGATCAATTGTATTGATCAGATATATATATATATATCAATTATATCTTTCTCTCTCTCATATCCCGCTTACTTCTCTCTTTCCTCTCCCAATTTCAATCAACTTTCTCCCCATCCTAGTAGCTAGCTAATTCTTGAACCAAATCAGTTATATCAATTGTATTCATGTTACAATTATTGATCAAATATACTAATCAATTTTGTCTCTCTCCTTTCTCTCCCAGACCTTGCTCGCCTCTCTACTCCCTCTCACAATCTCACTTATTTCTTTTCTCCTTATAACATATAGCTACAAATCATGATCAAGTAATCTATAGTTAAGAAGTCTGATTATGTTTCTATAGCAAACTTTCTCAATGACAACTATTTTCGAACAATTATTTTTTGTATACCTGACAACTAAAATGAGACAGAGGGAGTCGCAATTTTGAAGATCATCAAAATACACTACTGCAACCGTCAATCATTGAAGACCATCAAAATACACCATTTTAAGCTTCAAGCTTTCAAATTTAAACATTAAAATTTTTTGAAAAAATATTGTAGTTCAAACTAAGTTGGTGTATGTTCTTATGGATCTTATACTAAATTTGAGTTCATCTGAGGTTGATTTGAAGAGTAGCTAGTTGAAGTTCTTTGATGGTATGTTGCAAAAAACCAAAGTAGGTGTTCATGTGAAATTTACATTAATTTTGAGTCCTTTTGAGGTTTAGTTCAAGAGTTACTAGTTGAAATTTTGAGTTTGTATGTCTAAGAACATGAGGCCAAGTGGTGTATATACCCTAGAATATATATTTGTGCATCTCGCCTTCATATTCATGTATCTCTTCCTCGTATACTACACAAAATGGACCTAATTATAAAATTATTTATTAAAAATATATCCAACTCAAACTATTCCTCCATTTACTTTACTTTCTTTTTTCGTATTTCGTGCATGATATCAACATCACTACTCTGTGATACTTCATCGGTTTATAATGTCATAGCGGTATCATATAGCGCTGAACTTAATCCTCTATGATATTCTATTAGCATATTGATACCTTATTAGTATCATATAGTATTGAACTCTTTTAAGAAATAAATGGGAAACAATTAAAGTCACAATCTTATTTATTAACCTCTAAACTCTGATGGTATTTATATACTCTGATGGTATCAAATAATTTCTTCCTCCTTGATGCTATTCAAGTGTATATATATACACTTTGGGGTATCAAACAGTTTCACTGAAGCACTACCTCTTCCTTGTTGATACCATCAGAGTATATATACACTCTCATGGCATCAAACGTGCTACAATAGTTAAAAACATGAGGTATGAAAATAAAGGTGTAGTTACTTGTAAATAGTTTTCCTTTTGGGTTATAAGTATTTTTTTTAAAGTAAGTTTCATAAATGACAAATATATAAAACCTAAATATATTTTATAGTTATAGTTTGGGTAATTACATTTCATAACTATAATTATAGCAACGTTTGTATAATTCGTGCAACATTTATATACATTTATATAACTCTCTATACAATTCACAAATTTTTGTATAGTGTTTGTATATTTCGCTATACGATTCACAGTGTTTGTATATTTCGTTATACAATTTGATTCGCACACAACTTTGTATAATCAATCACAACATTTGTATAAATTGCGCAAATTATACAAAACTCAAACTATAATTACAACTACATGTTTGCCGTGAACTGTAATTGATTCAAACTATAACTATGTTAACTAATTAAGTAATATATATATTTATTTATTCACATAATCTTTTTTTATATATAATATGTATATATGATATTCATGAAAGTGTATATATGATATACACAATACGAATGTGTCAATGTGATATATATAGTCATAATGATGTTTTCCATATTAACTTCAACTCGAAATTTTATTTTCAAGATCAATCTAAATCTTCTCGAATTCTATATGCAATTACTACTCCCTCCGTTCATCTTTACTGAAGTACTGAAATGAGTATTCATGCAAAATAAAACCCAGAGATACGAGTATCATTTAAATGGTGGCAATCAAAATAGGTGCCTTAGTTGGAAAATAATGTTTTTAAAAAAAAAATAAAAACAAAGGCGGCCACCAATTCCCAGTCAACCAATAATAAAACGCCACGTAGATAACGTCAAAGTTAAAATACCTGGAAATTTCAAAGTCAATATTTTCTAGAAATCAAATTAATTAAATCCTTCCTATAAAACTTCAACAATTCTACACAAACGCGTAATATGCAAGATAAATAAATCTGATTTTTTTTTCTCATCGCATAATAATAATCAAATCGATCACCGGAGATGGCGAAGTATGAAGAACCGGCCGTCGGCATCCCTTACAATCCGGCGGCGTACCAGGCTCCGATGCCGCAGCAATTCCAACAGCAATACTATGTGGGTGAAAATCCTTATCAAGCAGGTATGGTTCCGCCAAACGCCATTTATGGAGATCCTAAAGGAATTCCGATTCAGCAAACTATTTACAGAGATACACCTGCTCCTTTCAATTGCCTTCACTGTGGTAATACCGGTCTCACCCAAGTCAAGTAATTGTTTCTCTACCTTCTCCTTTTTCTCTCTTTTATCTTTTTTGGGGATAATTGCAATTTGAAACTTTGGTTCTCTGTTATTCGTGGTTATACTGGATATGTTGTTGTTGGTGAGTATTTTAATCCTAGTGCCTTTCTTTAGGTAGTTCGCGATGATCATGTCTTTTCATAGATTGTGTTTATTTGTTTGAGTGGGACATGTGCCATTAGTCTAGAATTTGCTCTTCATGTTATTGAAGTGAAATCAAAGTATTGCTGTGTTTAGAATTTACTATAGGCTTGTAACCTTTGATTTAATAGCTGTAGTTTTGCCTTGATCCTTTTATTGAGTCCCTAGTTTTTATACCCTACTTCCTTGAGCACCGAATCTGCACATTAAGATTGCTTAAAAATGATATCAAAAGGACCAATATTACACTTTGACAGTAAAAGTGCAAGCTTTCTTTTGTTTGTTTGCAACCTATGTGCAACCTTTTTGCTTCATCAACGAATTTATCAATATTCCAAATGGAGTCGAATTGTTGTTAACAATTCTTATCGCCGCCCAGACTAAAATGAAAAACTGTAGTTGATTCAAACTAGTTTGGGATTGAGCTTTAGTAGTAGTAACAGCAGTTCCTCTTTTTTTTTTAATTATTTGATTGAAATCCTTTCAATTTTACTGCTTTAAGGATATTTACCAGCTTATTGTTGTACCAACACAAAGTTAAATCTCCACCAACAACTTCGTTTCAGTCCCAAAGAAAGTTGGGTTGGCAAAAATTTAAACCTCCCAAACCTAGAGTTAAACCTCCCAAACTAGAAAAAAGAAAGGAAAATATAAAGAGTCAAACAGGCTTCTATCTCTCTGGTCTAGTAACTGCATCACAGTTTAGTTGGATAAGAAAGAATTAGGAAGTTGGAAGAAGTTCGGAAGAGCATATCCCTTTTGCACACCTGTTACCGTTAACTAATGCAGGGTGCAATAGTTTTATGCATATTGGTGTATGGGGCATGCAAAAACATTCTGTTACTTTATTCTCTGTGTAGATAAATCTTGGTGGAACCATGGAAAGCTACAATCACTTTTCATTCTATTGCTAATATCTGTAATATAGTTTGTAACAAAAAGGGTGCAGTTTTCTCTTCCCTCCTTATGGATCCTTCAGCAAACACAGTCCCTATTTCACCTTTGTTTATAAGAGTTAACAGGTGTGAGACTTTAGTATTACCTCAAAGGCCTATCTTCATTCCCTTGTAACTAATATTATTTGATATTAACTTTTGCTCTTCATGTGACTACTGTTAGACCATGTTTATGCAGATATTGTTTGTGACGGCCTTATCAAGTCTTTTCATATGAGATGTGGCAATATTTGAGTAAATAGTATTCATTGCTTCTGAAGTTTGAGCATCATAATTCATTTCTGAGCTTGGTTTATGGTCTAGTTCATTCCTGAGTTAAGTGTACCACTGATTCTTTTGATGGCTACTTAAACAAAAACTTCATCCACCTATGATGTTAAACGTAATTAAGAGATTTTGGAATTCTTCCAGAGTCTAGCACAATTAGTAAGCAGTCAGCCCCTTTCTTCTTTGCCTCCGAAGCAAAACATGAATGTTCTTCTCCAGATTCTTTCATTGGCTAATAGTGATATCCAAAATAAGAAGGGTTTCTTGTGTTCTTTAAGATGCTAAAGACCTTGGTGGACAGAGTCACTTGTGTATCTTTGTTGGTGGAGGTAACAAGTACACGGTGAAATAGTCTAGGTGTGGTCATGCTGGCCTGAACACCACCATTATTGAAAAGAAAGGAAACGAAAAAAAAGGATGCTAAAGAAACAGACTGTTTCTATAGCAATACTTACCAAGACTTGTGATTTTCACTGCATTTGCACCTTAGACAGAGACATTGCTGTTCCTGTCTGCTAATGGTCTAGCATAATGACTTACCTTTCTAAAAGAGTTTGTCTACCAAAGTAACAATTCTAAGAGTACAGAAGTACCTGTTAGGGGAAAAAGAAAACTGCTCTCCGTTTTCCAATTTCAGTGGCTGTACATTATATTGACAGACCCATGTAGGAAAATTGCATGGACAAAGTCCATCACATCCAATAGATAGAAAGCCCTACTTACACAAGAGGCAGACTATCCATATGACAGTGCGACACATGCTTAGCATGAAATTTTTCATGCACTTTGTAACTGACCAAGTTTAATGTATAAGGAACAGAGATAGATAGCATATACACTTGCATACATACATCTCTATGTAAAATTTATATGCTGTGCATATGTATGTATATTATGCTGCTCATGGATTGATTTAGCTGAATTGACTCGCATATCACTGGCAGCAGTAATGGATATGTTGAGTTCAGAGGAGTTGGATATTACATTGTTTCCTCTCTACTTCCATTTTATAGCTAGGCTCATCTACTCTCCTTACTCAAAGTTGAGAACATAAATATGATGGATCCTTTCACAAAAAACATGGCACCCTAAATGTCTTCCCAATTCCTATATTCGTTCCTGGTAGTGCAGTGGTTTCCAATTGATAACTTGCCCAATCTTGCTACAATTAAGTCAAAATCAAATACTGCTTCAATCAGCTTGGCTATTAACAACTACTATTCTAAAATATTTTGTCAGTTAATTTCCTTGTTATTGAAAGGGGCATGACACTGAAAGGGATAAGGGAGATCGCATTTAAATATTACTAAATACTAATTGTATCTCCTATCCTGTATGTATAGATCCTCAACAAAGTCCATAAGATGTAGCTGACCTAGTGGAGGACCAAATTCTGAGTGAAGTGTCCAAGACGGGATTAAGAACATGGGACAGAACTTGTAGACGCTAACCAGATGTTTAGTTCATCTTTAGGGGCTATATTGTGTATTTCAGTGGGCCTAGTAAACTAATCATACCTCTCATTGAGGAGTGTAGTGTCGTCATTTCCCCAAGGAGTATTTCTTGTTTGGTTTTTGGTCGAAGCCTGAATGGCACAAAGGATACTTAGAAATCTAATGTTAATTTTCTTATTTCAACTACATTAAATGGTCTTTCAAATAGGTCAATACATTCTACTCTCTAGTTTATGGCTGCTTCTCTATGGTACCGGTTGTTGCTTCATTGAATTGCTTCACTTATAGGATCACACATACCAAAAGCTCAATCTTGAAACTAGAAACTCTGGTTTGGAACAAATGAGCGGATAAGCTTGACGAAATTTCGGAACAATGCAAGAATAGCTTTTGCATTCTGTCTTTTGACCGATTGATCATCTTCAGTCACAAGGATACTATATTAGGTAGTAGAAGAGATTGAAAAACCTCAGAAACCTTTGCAATTTCTGGATTATTATCTGATGATTTTTGGCACTCGAGCAACAAGTGAACTTGTATATGCAATTCCCTGCTTCTCTATTTTGTGAATGTTTGAAGCAATTTCCTGAAGTCAGCATTTGCAATGTCTTCTAAAACCATATTATGTTCTTAATTTGTCTTTGTGGCAACTGATAAAAAATTGCCTACGTGCATTATTGATGTTATGTTACTACAAACAACCTTGCTTCTGACTTTTCCAGTAGAGGTCTATCCAAAGTTTAATATACTTGCCTCTGGTGAAGTTCTGAGTTCCTCCAATACTTGTTGCTTTCAGATCAAAACCCAGTCCTGCAAGCTTTTGTTAGTTGCATTACCCGAGGAGTATATCTTGTTTGATTTTTCTCTGAAGCCTGAACGACACAATGGATACTAATATATCCTATGTTAATTTTGTTAGCAATTCAGCAGCAACTGGACTTGTATATGTCATTCCCAACTTCTCTATTTTGTGAATGTTTGAAGCAACTAAAATCGGCATTTTTAATATGTGCCTTGTAGATCCATATTATGTTCTTAATTTGTCTTCAAAGTAACTGATAAAATTTGTCTGCAATAACTTTGCTTCCGACTTTCTCCTGTAGAGGTCTATCCAGAGTTTATGTCTACTTGCCTGTCTAACTTCCATCAGTTTTGAATTGATGGGCTTTCTTACTTATGACCTTATTTTGAGTATGTGTCAGTTACTTGTTTGTTGATAATCTATTTCTGGCGAAATTCTAATTTCCTCCAATGCATGTCCTATTCAGATCAAAACCCAGTCCTGCAGCTTTTGTTGGTTGCATGATGCCATTTATGCTTGGAGTATGCTTTCTCTGTCCATCAATGGATTGCCTCTGGCACAAGTATCATTATTGTCCAAGCTGCAATCAGAAGGTAACAGGCTTTTACTCATCCAACTATGTTCCACGCTTATTTCATGGATCTTATGTCAATTTAAAATTTGCTTGTTTCATTAAGCGAGCTTTCTTCCTTTTGTAGGTTGCCGACTTTGAGAAATCCGATTTTTGTTTGGTTATGGACCCTCCAAACTGGGAAGAAAAAAGTTTTGCCTTACCTGCATGAAGGCATGATCTTGGACCTCACTAGTATTAACCCCTTCTTCTTTTGTATTTTTGTGTATATCTATGCATTTCTTGTTTGCTCGAGAGAATGGACGAAGTAAAATGCACTTGTACAAAAGATTTTATTTTCTATTGTTGATTGTCATTTTGTGCACTTAAATCAAGCAAGAGGAAACAATAATGTGTTCTTTTCATGATGATATAGGTCAGTGGATTTGCCCTTTTTGTTACTCCATCCATATCTTAACTGTTTTTCAATTAATTTAACTCTTCTATTTTTCCATTAAAAAAAGAGAGAAGAAGTGGTGGGGGATCTCTTTAGACTTCTAATTAAGGGAGAATAATGCACCACCAATTCTAGTGATTTTTCCTCTTATTAGTTCTTCTAGAGCCTTCAATTATGTTGTATATTGCCTGAATATTACCAAATGGCATAAAATATGGTTTATTTGATACTAGTTCATCTATGGAGTTGAGCAATTTGTTGAAGCTTTGGGATGTAAAAATATGACATAAATGGTTAATTTGATACTGGTGAATAGAGGCTAGCTCATCTACAGAGCTGAGCAATTTGTTGAAGCCGTGGGATGTAAAAATACACTGATAGGGCAGCGTGTTTTTTCTCCTTTTCATCAACCCATACAGCTTTTGAAAGGATTTCTATGATTAAAAAGTTAAATCCCAATAAGAAAAAAGAATTTTACTCACTGCTCAAAATTTACTTCATTTAGGCATTTACTTTCCTTTATGTGCAACGACTAGACATAGGAGATCATATCTGCACGGGTTCAATGCATGTTATTTTTTAGGAGAAATTACAGAAATACACAACGTTTGAAAACTTAATTACAATTATTTCCTACCATTTAAAAAAATTACTAAATTCCTTTTGTTCGCTATTTCGCTGATACATAACACACATTTATAAACTACCAGTTAGTTTCATTGATACCTAAAAAAATTAAACAACCAATTAATTACTGATATATTTTTTTAATGTTTTCAGTATATTAAAATTGATATAGTCTAATTTTTAATAACTGATACACACAGATCATCAATAACCCTAAAATTCGCATTGTATCAATGTTGATGTTTATGTATCGACGTTTCTTAAAAAATAAGAGATTTTTAGTAATTTCAGAAAAAATTAGTATATATTGAGATTATGCATGTAAAGTATGGAATTTCTATAATTTGCCCTATTTTTTATGTCTCAATTTATGGGACATAGATGAAATTTGGAGTCATTCAATATTTTATATAAATTTTAAATATTTTATGTTGTTAATTATTGTGGTTTATTATATTTTGTATGTAATTTTAAAATAATGTATGTTATTCATGTGTCACAATTTATGTGACACATATAAAATTTCAATAGTCAATCAAATGTTGTATATATTTTTCAAATACTTCAAGTTGTTCATTATAGTTATTTATAATACTTTTGATGTCATTTTCAAATAATGTATATCATTTTTTCTAATGAAATAATTTTGGGTCCAAAAATACTCTTCATTCACTTTTTTGATTCACTTAAACCCTTAAAACTCACATTACACACTTTATAAAATATAACAATTACTCTCTCCGTCCATCTTTACTTGTCCCCGGTACTATTTTGGGATGTCCAACAATACTTGCCCACTTTATGAAATCAAGAGATATTCTTACACTAAGTAATTCTTAATTTACTCTTATCATTAATTATAGTCATTTCTTTATTATATTTTTCAAAACATTATATTTATTATATTCAAAGGGTAATTTGGTAAAATTACCTTATCATTTACTACTTCTTAGTTCTTGTGCCAAATCAACAGGGGATAAGTAAAGATGGACGAAGGAAATATAATATTTATTATAATGGTACACACTTTATAAAATTATCCCTTCACAATATTTTATTATTCACGATAAAATAATTTTTGACTGGTGCACTGCTCCTCATGAATCAATTGCACGAATGAGATAATATGTTATATGTTGAATGGGTATTAAAACTTACATGTTTTATTTATTATAATTGCTTGTAAAAATAAAGAAAAATAATTTCCATATAGGATCTATATATCACAAGTTATATGATGTTTGGTTAGTTTACTCTCTTTCTACATAAAATTTAGTATTGTTAACACAATATTTGATGAAAGTTCTTTTTTCCAACATATAACTAATACTAGTGGTGAAGCGGCCAAATATATGTTACTTTCTTCGTCTCAATTTATGTAGCATTAATAAAATTTTAAAAGTCAATTAAAATTTTTATATGTCTTTTAAATATTTTAAATTATGTTATAAACATATTTAATTTGCAGTGAATATCTATTATTTGGTTTCTTTTAATAGTTAGGAAACTTTTTTGAATATAAAGTCAGTTTCTTACTTGAAAACCAAGTCAATTTTTTCAGAGGGTTTTCTTCATTGTAAAATACAACTGAATATTATTCAAGAGCAATAAGAAATTTTCTTTCTACTTTTTCTTCTTCATACTTTATAATTTCATAACAAATTGTAAATTATTGAGATTTAAAATATTTTTGGCATTGTTTTCAAATATATATTGCTTTCTATATCTCATTTTATGTGACACCGATAAAATTTTAAGACTCAATCAATCTTTTTATATGTCTAGTAAAATTAATTTTGGAGATTTACAATATTTTTATGTTGTTTCCAAATATATTTTACTTTCTTTGTCTCATCTTACGTAGCACCGATAAAATTTTAAGACTCAATCAATTTTTTTATACATTTTTTAAGTATTTTAAATTGTCCATAAGGAAAGTATAGATATACCCTCAAGCTACTCAAGCAGACATGTCAGAAGAATCACTGAAAAATTACGGATACACCTTCAAGCTGCTCAAGCAGGCATGTCGACCAGCTACTTGCTTGAGCTTTGGAAAATTACGAATGTAATCAAACAATCATTTTTGAGATTTACAACATTTTTACGTTGTTTCCAAATACATGTTACTTTTTCTGTCTCATTTTACGTGTCATCAATAAAATTTTAAGACTCAATTAATTTTTTTATATCTCTTTTAAGTATTTTAAATACCCTCAAGCTGCTCAAAAAGACATGTCGAAAGAATCACTAAAAAATTACGGATACAAAAATTATGGATACGCCCTCAAGTTGATCAAGCAGACATGTCGACTAGCTACCTGCTTGAGCTCTGGAAAATTACGGATGCACCCTCAAGCCGCTCAAGCAGGCATGTCGACCATCTGCCTGCTTATTGCGGCTTATAAGATAGTAATAGACATACACAAGGTATAAAAAAATTATATATTATTTTATGTAGAATGAAAAACGAAATAACTTAACATAATTACATAAATAAATAAATAGTACATAATTGAACCTTGCAGAAGTAATTTCTACATTATTAATACATTCATAACTAATCCTACTATACACCGTTAATTTCAACATAACTCTAACAAACAATCAAATTATCTCTCAAAGTTTAAATATCACAAAACTAAGTTGAGTTGTTCGTTGAAGCCGGCCAGTGGCAAAGCCACAAAGGAATTAGGAGGTTCATCCAAACCCTCGCTCTTCGGTAAAAATTATACTATTTTATATGATAAAAATATTTTTTTATCTCTATATAATAGATGTCGAAATTCCTTGGATTAGTTCGTATGTCTATTTCTTAAAATTTTAAACCCTTTTAAAGAAAATTCTTAATCCGCTACTGATTGAAGTCTCATTAATACAATAAAGTGAAAATTAAGTGGCAATTTAAAATTTTAATCTTAATTAATTTGATCAATTCTAGAAAAAGAAGGCATGTGGATTAAAATACCTAGTCTTAAATTACTTTTATTGAGTCAATTCAAAATCTTCTAAAAGTCGTTCACCTATAATAATGTTAGAATTGGCTTTACATCTCATTTTCAATGTAGAAATTTTAATGCCAAAAGAGCCACCTTATTTGAAAGTTTCCTGGTCTTACCATCCAAATTCAATTCAAATAATTTGCATTGAATTAAGATTTTTTGAGTTTGATTTTAGATTAATCGGTCTGGAAATTTTAAATTTGACTTCTACATCTTTAAGATATGCCATAATAATTAAACAATCTGAATAAACCAAACAGTTTGCTCCTTAAAATGTATAACGTTCCATCGTTTTATGAAGATGGAGGTTACTCAACAGCCTATGTTGTGTATGTACTTACAAGATAGGACTTTTGGTTATTGATCTATTAAAACTTTTGAAAATTGGATTCATAGTATTTGGTGATATGATAGAATTGAATATAAGTTTTAAAAAAAATTAGTTTTCGAATATTTGAAACTTCATAATACTAAATCCAAAGTTTATTTATTTTAAAAATAAGATTTGAGATTCAAACTATAATCTAGAAGTTCAAACCAATTATTCAAAAAGTTCAAATTTCATGTTTACTCCTAAATAAAGGTCATCTTTTTTTTTTTCTTATCGAGTTGTTAAATTTTTACGAACACTAATAAAGTTGACTTGTAAAATGCTCTCATCTTGACTCCCTCTCTTTAGTCCCTTTCTAAACCAAAGAAAAAATAAAGCATATCCCTTGGAATATTCATTATGAAAAAAAATCATTAGTTGCGTAAGAATTTAACAACTCGATAAGAAAAAAAAAAGATATTCAAAATTCATAAATTAAAAATTCTGATTATGTCTTTTTTGACAGTTAGAAAATATTTTTATTATATTTTTTAGTTATGAGCCGTTATTGTGTGATCTCTTTTAAATGTTTTCTGCTTTTTCTTTTTTCGACGATAGCGTTTTATCAAAGAATGAGAGCTTAAAACTATGAGCTATAACACATAAGAAAGAAAGTCTTAATGAATAGATCCTTTAACATTGTCTCTTTATTAAAAGGCTTGATAATCATCAGTATAACATGACTTATATACTTGTGTCAATCAAAACGTATCTGGATCTATTCAAATTTTTAATGAAGTTAATTGGAAAAATACAGACTTCTCTATAAAAAATTAGAATTTTTATTTTTAAAACCCATTGAAAAGGATAGTGCAAAAAAATTATACAAAAATGACCGAATCTTGGAATACTCAAAAAAGATATAAAATGCTCCAAAATGATCAAAGTAGTTGAATAGGTCGGGTCAAACACCTAAATTATTCAATTGCTTTCAATAATAATTCTTTATTGTTTGTTTAGATGACCACTATGTGAAAATCCACATTTTTTTTTTTGTATAAATATACAAAAATATTGCAACAAACCTAGATAATATCTATACTACAAGAAAATGAGGTTCATTGCCTTTGTGTTCCTGTTTGGTGCACTTGCCATTATAGCTGTTGAATGCAACTCTGAAGGTTAAGTATCAAGTCAAAAGTTGTTCATGTTTATTATTTTCTCTATTTCAATTTGTGTGTCTTATTTTTCTTTCTTATCTTATTTCAAAAGAATGATATTATTCAAGATTTCGTAAGATTTTCATTTTGATATTTTCATTCTACTTGTTATGATAATTCCTTAAGAATTATATGAATCATGACATACTTAAGATCATAAGATTCAAATGATAATATTTAGATATCTTTTTAGCCTGCTTCAAAAGAATGATCTCATTAGTATTTTTAATATGTTGATAAAAAATATTTAGAAAAATATTTTTTTTTAAAATAAGAAAAATAATGAAGTAGAAAAAGTAAGTTTCGTAAATGACATTCAAAGTTCTTTAGTTTTTCCTTACCACAATACCACTAACACCCACTCCCTCCGCACCTCGACCTTCTACTTCCCAACTCATATAATTTTTTTCTAAATAACATATAAATATAAAATATTTTTGAGATAACATTTTTTTTACTTGCAATACTAGAAATAAGTTAGTAAATCACTTATTTTCCAAAAGAGTTATTCACGGAAAATATATTCTTTCATATTAGATTATTTTGGAATATCCAACAATACTTGTCTAATTTATAAAACAAATGAATAATTTATCATTTTGTGTCTATTTTACCCTTGTTATTAAATAGTATTTATTTCTGAATGTTTAGATAACTTATATTTAATAAGGCTGATTTGATAAAATTACATCTATCATTTGCTTCTTCATAATTTCTGTGTCAAGTCAACAGTGAACAACTATTGTTGGTAAGAAGAAATACTAGACACGCCCCCCTAGTATGTTACATAGTACACCTTTTAATTTAAGATTAGACGATTGAAAAGTCTTCTCATATTCCCAAATTTTATGCTTAATCAAACTAAGACACGTAAAATAAAACAAATAGAAAATTAATAATTAATTCCATAAATTCATTGTTGATGAGTTTGATGTTTCTTTGTTTTTTCCTATTGTTGTTGTGTTTGTGATTAACAGGAGATGCTCTTAATGCATTCAAAGTAAATGTGGTAGACCCAAACAATGTGCTTCAAAGTTGGGACCCAACTTTAGTCAACCCTTGCACATGGTTACATGTCACATGCAACTCACAAAATAGTGTTGTAAGAGTGTATGTCACCATTTTATTTTAAAAAAAAAATATATAAAAAAGTGAAATATATCGATAATCTTTTCAGTTTGTTAGTAAATTTTATTTAGACGATTGATATAATACTTGTTTTGATTGAAACTACTGAACGCATGATAATGTGTATCTATTAGATATTTCTGATTTACAACTTGAAAAAGTTTTTACTCGTCTAAAATGTTTATTACGTCGAAAAATCAATCACTCAAATTTATCATTTTTCTTCATTATACGCATTAGCTTCAATAAATCATAAGACCTCAAACTTATTATGATTGAGGCTAATGTATATAATTAAAGAATATGATATATTTTATGTAGTTTAATTTGTATACGTAATAAGCGTTTAAGAACAAATAGAAAACTTTTTCTGACTTTTGAACTGGAAGTGTTTAATAGAAATACTTTATCAATGCGTTCATGAGCTAAACTAAAATAAAACATAATTTGAATATTTAAATGAAATTTGCTGACAAATTTAAAAGATTATCGATATATTTCATGTTGAATTCGTCTCTAAAAACAAAATTTATTTGTTAATATATATTAACTTTAATTGTGACATATTAATGAAGGGACCTAGGTGATGCTAACCTCTCTGGGACTTTGGTACCTCAATTGGGAATGCTAAATAATCTTCAATACTTGTAAGATTATCAATTAATTAATTAGTCTTATTTCCTTTTTTTAATGAATATATATAATATTAATGTAATTAAATATTTCTTGTTTAATTAATTTTGGGCAGGCAAATTCAAAATAACTCAATTAGTGGAGCAATCCCAAGTGAGTTCGGGAAACTAACAAAGCTAGTGAGCTTGGGGTTAGAAAATAATAAGCTTAGTGGCCCTATCCCATCATCTCTTGGAAATTTAAAATATCTACGATGGATGTAAGTCATTTTTTATTTAGTGTTTCAATATTTTTATTGAAACATTTGATTAAATTTAAATTTGCGTTAAAATGAAATTCAGATCTGAAAAACTTTAGCACATTACAAGTGTTAAATCAAAATTTGGTTTTGATTAAAAATAGTCAGTCTTGAAGTATCAAATATTATAAATGAAACTTCAGTACATTATTCTCGAGTTTCACTTGTATAATTTAAAATTTCAAGACAATTAAGCTATTTTTAAATTATAAGGGATACTATAGTGATTTTTTTTTTTTTTTTTACAATTTGGTATAATATTGAGGTTTTTAATTAATTAATTTATTTTTACAGGAGATTGAATAGTAATAAATTATCAGGGGAAATTCCAATTTCTGTCTTGAAGCTTGTCTTGTGGGGCAATTTGGAGCTTATGTAAGTTGCACAATTAATATATTGATACATGTATCTTTAATAATTTTTTTCACATTTTTATATTTTGTTAGTCAAAAAAATATTTTAATTATAAAAAATAAGTTCCTCAAAAATAAAGGAAATTCCATACGAATTATCGCTTTTCCACCTTCCAATGCACTCTAACCCCTCGTGGGCGGAGTCACATTGAAATTAAGGAGTTCATTCGAATCCTGTTTGACAAAAAAAATATATTATTTATATATGATAAAAATATTTTTTTATGTATATAAAATAGATGTTGAACCCCCTTTCGCTTAGTTCATGTATCTACTCCTTACAATTTTGAATCCCTTAATGAACAGGAATGTTTCAGACAATAAACTGGCAGGGACTGTCCATCGTACTAACAAGACAGGTAAAAAAATAAATAAATTATATTGTACAATTTTTTAGATTGAAAATTTATTTATTTATTTATGTAACATAAAAATAAAGTATGTTATTATTATATGTAGGATTTGCACTTACAACAATTGTTCAAGACGTCAAGGCCTAGATGAGGCTATATATTAATGTGTCAAGTCAAGATTTAAGATATATGATTTTGAAGAATTATTAAAATGTGATTGGAATATATGTATGAGAGAAAAATAATTACATTATTACTTGTATTATAGTGATTTTGTTATTTGACTTTGATTACAATTATATCGGGAATTATCAGAAAAAACTTCTTTATCCTCATAAAGATAAGGCTAATATCTATGTATGTCTTATTCTCTTTGAATTTTAGTTATGGGAATTCCAATGAGTATGTTGGTGTTGTTACTTGTGTTGTAACGCTGTATTGAATTTTCAAAAGGCATTTATACACAGAGTATGTTGTTACTTCTCTACCAGCTTGTTCTGGTAGAGAGTGATCGATCGTAGTCCTGAACCAATATGTAATTCAATCGATAAAAGATCCTGAATTTTAGACTTTTGACGCCAAAATATTTTTTTTACCAAAAGAAATCATGCTTGGAATGGATATTTTTCTTTCCCTAAAGAATTGAATAAGATAATTCCATTTGACATCCTTGAAAGGAGTTTAAAGGATATCTCATCTTTCTTTGTAAGAGTTAAAATTCAATTATTGTCAAATCTAATAAAGAATTATTCTTTTACAAACAAACTGAAAATAAAATAATCTTTTATGTTTTAGAGCAAAAAGATTTAATTCTCTGCTGGTGAAAACAATATTAAACATCTGCAAAATGATCAAGATCTGCGTAAATTTTATCCTCCTCGAACCTCACTTATGAAATTCCACTAGGTATGTTGATTGTGGTGATGGTGCACTTCCAGAAAAAATCAATCATCTTCCCATCATCAAGCACGCGCTTATGGTTCGCTTCATGAATTTACATATAGCCCTAGTCTATATCCACAACTGACGCGACTCCATATATATGTCTTTCCCTTCTGCTTAGTATACAGCCGTACTTGTAACCTCAAGGTACTTTTTTTTTCCCTTACCATAGCATAGGTGCTTCATTGGGCTTTCGTCCCTTTGCTTATAGACGAGCATCTTACAGCCCGCCATGCAAGCTAGCATGGCCAGCACAGAAGCAGCCTGAAACCAGGATAAGCTGTTGTAGGACAAACACGCAATGCAAAAAGGGCAATTTCCTTGTGGCCTCAAGAGGTTACAGAACCAGCACATCTCATGACAAGTACTACAGTAACTTCTGAAGTGAAGATTAAATCAATCAATGTATTTGTTTTCGATATGCTTGAACAGATCACTTGTGTTGCAATAAGCTCAGGTAAGTTTGAAATGTTACAGTTCTCCCACTAAAGTTTTTTAGCATATGTCAGTTGAACTGTAATTATCCACACCTGTTACAACTTACCAAGAAGTAAATGCAAACATATTATTTCTAGAATTTCACATTCTCTTCTTGGCATTACTTTTCTCCATCTTTTTTTTTTTTTGGTAAGGAAGAACCTACAGCCGCTACACCCTCTGCCACAGACTCTGCCATTCGGGTGAGCTGAGCACTGTGTGTGCGCTCTGGGTAAACTCCCCCTCATGAACCACCCTGCAAGACCCATGAGGGACGTAAATCGGACTAGGAAAACCCTGTCCGACAGGCGAAACAGCCGGTGGAAGTCGAGAGCTGGGTTCGATCCCTGGTCTCCCACATGGGAAACCACTCCCCAACCATTGTGAGATATTTACAGAAATGATTTTAAAACAGCTTTCTAAGAGCCACTAACTGTGGTCTCATACAAGCTATAAGTAGTTGCATGGTGAAGACTCCTGCATCTCATGAGAACAGCAAAACAGATACATTAATGTAAAAGCAAAAATGCCACCATATATCAGAAGCGACATAAGACCCAACCTATACATTAGGATACCCTAGCAAAACACTGCCTTTCAACCTAACTGATTACACTGAGAGAATGATTAAGCTCCTTTGCAAAGCCAGAAAATCAATGGTGGCTCTCTTAGTTACACCTTTAATTTGACTAGCTAATTTGGAGGCTATGAAGCAGGGGACGTATGGTGGTTCTTCTCCAAATCTTTTGGCGTTAAAGGCGGTGAAGCCATATCTTCCAGTGGCTTAGAAACATGAAGTGATGTTTCTATTTGACCCCTAGATGGTATAGAGAAACTACGAGGAAGAGCTGGAGGTGTTGGTAGTGTAGAAGCAGTTGAAGACACTGCCGCCTTATTTGTGGCAGAAAATTCCTGGACTTTAGAGATCAAAGGTCCTGAATGAGTAACCTGACGTACAGGTCTTGTAGTGGTTAACTTAGCTGGTGGTCTAGGTAGTTCGTGTAGCTCACTTATTTTAGGTGATGACATGAGAGAAGTGCGTGAAGATAATTTAGGGGTCGATGAAGGTTCAGGCGTTGAAGTATGCAAGAAAGGCAGAGAAAAATGCAGAGGATATCCAGTTGAGGCAATTGGACTACCAGAAGAAACAACGGGCTTCTTTGGCCATGGCTTCGCCGTCAATGGGCCAGAGAAGGCTTGTCTCTTGACCTTTTTAGCATTGGACAAATCATGCTGTGCAGATGAGAGGCCTTCTGACAGTGGAGGGGGCAACCAACCAGGACTTGCATTACTTTTGCTCTCTGTGGGAACTGATTGAGTATTCAAGGGGATAGGTCCAGATAACTTCTCACCTGCCACAAGCTTTTCATATTTGAACTGATCCAAAGGGGATGAATGCCACTTCTGAACTACACTAGTAGTCTGGCTAGTTCGCTTTGTTTGAGGGTCTGTGTTATATGATTTTACTGAATCTGGAATCTTTGCCTCAACTGGTGTGGGTAGAACATGTGGTTGAAACTTGTTTGAGAGAGACGAAGTCATTCGTGCAGCACCCTCAGCAGGATCTGTTTTCCTCCCAGACAAAAGTGGTGCTGATTTAGTGATGTTGTTGACATCCCTGAAAAAGGAAAAACTGCTCCCACCATGACTCTTACTGAGAATTTCCTATAAAACCCAACAGAAGAAAACATTATATCAATCTCCAGATGGTGACATGTTGGCTTCAACAATCTCATATGAAAGGACAGACCATAACAAATCATAGTGAGAAATGAATCCATCTTTTGTTTCTGTCAAAATAAAAGCCTCAATTCATTTTTTACGATAAAGATGAAAGAGACTAAATTCATAAACACGCGGTGGCTCCAAAGAAAGGATTTCAACTGCTAAAGGAGGTCAGTGAAGATAATGTCTAGTACCTTTGATGCAACCTTTAAAGCAACTTCAGGAACTGTAGCATCCACCTTATCCAACTGCAGAAACGTCATGTTGTCAACAACCACTTGATCAGTGAAAATATTCCCCGGTGCAGGTATTGTTACAGTAACTAATGAACATCAAGTTACTCAATGAGGATAGCATTTAAGCAGATGATACAAACAAACAAACTACTGTACAGAATCAAGAGTAATCTTTAATTCATGGCATCAACGTCAGTGTTTTTTTTAGTTCAATCCTGGCATGATTCAATTGAATGAGTATATAAGTAAAATAGGCTCTGCACTAATTGATTTCAAGATATGATTGAGAGCTAGCAACAAGAATCAGATAAAACAAAGGAGGAATGATTATTGGTCGTTTCCAACCTCACTACCTCCATCCCAATCCAAGGATTTATAAATTTAGTCTGGATTAAGAAGTCAATTTGATCAATTTCAATCTAATATGGAAACTTTATTATTTATTGAAAAAATTACATAGCACTGGATGAATATAACTCATAACACTAAGGGGTCGTTTGGTTGCTGGATAGGCGAGAGTTATTGATGTATCAAAATCACATAGCTAATACCAAGTTTGGTAGCTTTTCAGTTGCTTTGTATAAAATTCAGCACACCAAATGTGGTGTTTGGCTGTCATTTTACAACCCCACAAATAAAACGTGTATAAGTTATGAGTTGATTGATGTATTATTTTATGTGGAGAAGATGAAATAGCTAATACATGAACAACTAAATCTTGTATAACTAATCCCTGCATAACTGATCTCTATATAACTAATCTTTGCATTACTAATACTTGCATAACTCTTAACAACCTAACGACCCTTAATTTCTTGAATTTTAAAATGTTATTTAAGAACAATTTAAAATTTATGGTCAAATGGAATGTTATTGAAAATTAAAATAAGGAAACAAAATGTGATGGGGTATATTCTTATTAATCAAGACAAACACCAATAGGATTTTCTTCTTCCTGTGGATCCTAATATTACTTAAGATAAAGTGATTACTACGATCAGTCATCTACAAGGGTATAACTTATCTTTCACACACACACACACTGACATCCTATGGATCCTAATAGCTAATATTACTTAAGATACGGCGATTAATACGATCAGTCATCAACAAGAGTATAACATTATCTTTCACCCCCTCAGACATGTACACAGATCACCTATAATGCAGAACTAGCACACTTCAAATAAAAAGAACAATTTCATGAATTTCCATACAAATCCCAGAATAAAAAAGGAAAAGGAAAGGGAGAAAAGCTTACCTCCATTGAATGGGTTGATGTATAAACCTGGTCATTCTGTCCATAGTCAAAACTCAATTCACCATCATCAAGCGATTCAGAGTCATCCTCGGAATTGTTTTCATCCTCATTGCCAGTATCAACTCCATCGTCTTCTTCAAGCCCGCGGAAGTGGTAATCAATATGATGCAAATCAGTCACCAATTTGACATGTGGCTCAATCTCCTCAAGGCACTTGAGGGCTTTCTTGAAGAAAGATAACTGATTTGAAAACCAAGACAAAGCTCATGAACAACCACCCCAAAAATGGTGCAACCGTGCAAGTATACACTTTGCTTCACTATGAACCGTAAGGGATTTCATTAGCATCGACAGAAAAAAAAAACCTGAGCAGCATGGTGTCGAGATGCCTGTGTTAAAAGGCTGCGGGATTGTCCTTGCCTGAGGGACTTCATACGGAATACAAAAACATTAGCCCCCTCATCATATTCTTCATAAGCTACTTGCAGCTGGTGAGAAGAAATATGTTCTCCTTTAGTTCCTTTTATCCTGCCTTTATCTCTGTGTTTTTGCACCATCTTCTCATACACATCTCTGGCAAAGAAGAGACGGTGAGATGACACTCACATAGAGAGAAGCTACACAAATGACTAGAAATAATTTAGTTTTACCTCTTGTCATCACATTGCATCTTCATTTCCTTCACAAAGAAAAAGGAAAACATTAAATGCTTAAGCATGAAAGAAATGCAAGCAAAGGAACAACATTTATTGTCAACACATAAACTATGTTTTTAAGTGGAAGTCTAATCCCACTAGTTACTACCTACCATAAAAGGGAACAACAAAATGACAAACTATTTAGCCTAATCAATTTTAGTAATCAGATTACGTAGTCTTCATGTTACCGTAAGCACCTAATCAAAGTAGATGACTTAAATAAGTTGCAAAAGTTTTACACTAAGTTTGATTGTGATAATCTAGTAAAATAAAATTTCCATGAAAGAGGTACCTGAAGTAAGACAAGCAAAATACAAGTTATGTTGAAATTTGTTTTTAATTACTGCACTAGTTTTAGCAAAATCAATTATTTAGCTTAAGATAAATTTGAATTTTGAATTTTGAATTTTAGTTAGGTTGTTTAGTTGTTGAGATATTTTAG
>JBCEWC010004167.1:0-28032 GCA_038996855.1 Solanum aculeatissimum | reverse complement strand
TGAAGTTGACTGTCAAAACTGCCCCTCTAGGCCACTAACTAGCCCAATTTGCATTCGGCCACTTAAACTCAACCCGTTGCTACCAAAACTCATCCATGGCTTGTAGTACATCATAGAATGCCAACCATAAGTAGATTTTGAAAATGTTCGAGTTGTTACATTACTCTTAGGCCCTACCCTCGGGTCATAACAGGCAAGGAGTTGCTTGTGGTTAGTCCTATTATCCCAAGACAACCTATCTTCTATCTACCTACTATGTCATGATGCCTTATGTCCTTACTTTGAGGGTTAGCCCAGGACATGTCTTGGCCCCCGTCCTACTCCATATGTTAGTGGCGTTGTCAAACATCTTGTAAACTCTACGTATGATCTTGCTATACTTCTTGTGTGTTGCTTATGATGGCTATGCCTATGAAAGTATTTTGTTATGCTTATGTTTTGAAGATATGCTCATGATGAGATATGGAAAGTCCTAATCCCCCCTTTCTATCCCCATAGCGTGAGTCATACTTACCCATCCCCTTAGTTCTTATATGCTCTGTGAATTCATGTAAATCCCTTTTCCCCTGTGACATCCCCCTAGCTTGAGTCCAAAACCCCGCTTCCCTTAGAATTATGTGTTTAATGTATACTTATGCACTTCAAAACCAATAATGTGCAAATGTACATTATGAGGCTTATTTGAGGACTCTCGTGTTCCCATTCGCCATGTCACTCCAAGGCCCTAGTACAGGGTCATAAAAATCATGGTATCATAGAACTAGGTTTCAAATTCTCCTCGGAGTCCAACATGTCGCGCCGAGTAGAGTCCTATTCATGGGTGTAAAGTGCAACATACCTATGAATGGGAAGCTATGGTGACATTTTAGGAAGTGTCTCACTTTGTAGTTTCTTATGTCATACTATGGACCGTGTATTTAGACTTCTTGACTCTGATAATGTCCTTGATACTCTTTCAGAAGATACTTCCATGAAGAGCTCCTTTACCTAGGAAAGCCCCAATTAATGAGGACCCAGTTCCTCAAGAACCTATGGGGGAGCTAGTTACTTCGAATGAGTTTCTTGCTATGCTAGCTCAAGTTGTGTCTAATCGGGTCAGGCAGGTCAATCTTCCTCCTCAAGTCCAGACTCCGGCTGCTAGAGTAAAATATTTTTCCCAGATGAATCCTCCAAAGTATTATGGTTCAAAAGCTAATGAGGGTGCACAAGAATTTATTGATAAACTCTCTAAAGTGTTTATCGTTAAGGGGGTGACTTCAGAAGATAAAGTTGAACTAGATACTTACCAATTGAAAGATGTCGCTCAAGTGTGGTATACCCAATGGTTGATGGAGAGGGTTGGTGATTATGGGGTTGGTTGGGAAGAGTTTAAGTTTGCCTTTCTGAGCTATTTATGCCCTCTTGAGCTTAGAGAAGGCAATATGATAGAATTTATCAATATCAAGCAGGGTGGTATGAGTGTGAGGGAATACACCCTCAAGTTCACAAAGCTCTAAAAGTATGCTCCAATGCTAGTGGTTGAATCTCATGCAAGAATGCACAAGTTTATTTCAGGAATCTCTTATTTTGTTGTGAAAGAATGTCGTACGGCTATTCTTATTCGGGATATGGACATTCCAGGCTTATGAGTTATGATGAATTGATTAAAGTGGAGAAGCTCAAGGACAGGAAGGTGAATGATTCTAAGAGGGCCCGTTATGATGGTGAGTTCTCCAACTCTAGGAATGGTGGTGGTTGTAGTCACTTCCAACAGGTCCAAGGTTCTAATGCGAAGATTTCCAATGCTAGAATACCTCCTCTCAGGATATAACTTGGAGGTGGGCCATTACCTCATTAGTGTGGCAGGTATGGGAAGAGTCACTTTGGTGCATGATTGATGGGTCCAGGTGCTTACTTTGGGTGTGGTGATATGGACCACAAAATTATTGACTGTCTTAAAGCTATTAAGAAGGTTAAAGGTCAAGTAACTCAAGGTGATCAAGTCTACCCAGGAGTTCCTCAAGGTGGTGCCCCCAAGTACAATAGGTTCTATGCCTTGCATGCTCAACAGAAAGTAGAGGAGACTCTGAATATGGTTATTGGTATGTTGAAAAAAAATCTTTGATTTGATGTTTATGCTTTGCTTGATCCATGTGCAAATTTATCTTTAGTGACTCCTCTTTTAGGTGTTAAGTTTTATTTGAGTCCTGAAATCTTGAGTGAGCCCTTCTCACTCTATACTCTCGTGCTCAAAGAGTCTATTAGGGTTGTCTTATCTCTGTCTTGCATAAAGTCCTTCCATGTGATTTTGTGGAACTTGAGATGTTTGATTTTTATGTTATTCTCGGGATAGATTTATTGCCAAAAATAAGGTGGAGGTTTTCTCCCAAGGGGGAGATAGTATGCTTCAGTACCAAGATCAATTGTGTTTTTTCGGGTGTTAATAGCCGTAGGGAAGTGATCATGAGTGAATCCCACAACTATTGTTACTCTACTAACCCAGGATCCACTAACACGTATCAGGATTTGAGGAGAGTGGATTGGTGATCCTAGTTTGGTTGTGCCTTTGAACGTGTTGAAGTTGAGGGAAAACTTGGCTTATGAAGAGGTGTCAGTTGAACTTTTTTATAGGCAAGTGAAGTGGCTACGCTATGAGGAGGTGGCTTCATTTAGAGTGCTTTAGAGAAATCAACATGTGGAGAGTGCTACATGGGAAGTGAAGTCTGACGTTATCACATGATACCCCTATCCTTTTCAATCTACTCAAGCCTAATATATTAGTTTCTTCCTATTCTAAATGGTCCTAATTCTTTAACTCTTAAGTCTCATGATGTGACAGGCAAACATGCGCACAAAAATGATTTAAAATATGTTTTGACTTTAGTTTTGATGATTTTATTATTTTCAAGTAATGATTTATGCATTATGTCGTCATGTTGTATATTTATTGATTGTGTCAAGCTTTTCATGCCCTTTTCTAGATCATTCAAGGATGAATGATTCCAAGTGGGAGATGATATAATAACTCAAAATTTTTGAAAACCTTGTTGATGCAAACTAAACTAATTTTAAGCTCATTTTAGGCTATCTACTATCATCATGAGTCTCCTTTATCAAGCCATGTTCAAAGAAATTCTATTGGATAAGATTTTCACTTGAAACGTTGGAAGGTAATATTTTATTAGTCATATCTCTTAGCACAAGAAGAACTTTGTGGTCTGTGACCTATAAAATTGAATCTCTTTGAGTTAGTTTTCCAACACATCTAGTTTTACTTAATTCTAAGTTCGTATCGAGAAGTTATGCCCATTTTAGTAAACCCCATCTGTGCAGGGAGTGTGTTGTGTTTTTGGCTAAGACAGATTACCAGGAGACCCCAAACGGACCGATAGACCTTTCGTGATCTGTGGTGAGGTACTATAGTGGTGATTTCTTCCCAAAATATTGTTCTAAGTGTGGGATTACCATCTCGGGACTTTCATCATCGAAATGGAATTTTAAAACAACCTGTGTGCCTCAAGATGGTCCATATAGCCTTCAGTTGAGTTGGCCTTGTATGAATTTTTGGCCAAGTGAAGGACCACGACCCGTGGTGCCTTCCTTTTTCCTCTGGCAAATGTTTTTTAGCTCATTTCATTAATGGTTTATTGGTAATTTTAATTATTTTCTAAGGTTATTTTAGACTTTCTAAACCCTCCTAAACATCTTAATTGACCTATACTCCTCTATTATCATTCAAATTCATTTCATACACTTAGAATATTCAAATTCTCTCTTCTAAGAACTCCTCTCAATTGAGCCACTGGAGATTTGCTTGAAGCTTAAGGAAGGGTCCTCTTCTTCAATCAATTTTTCCTTTATTCTTCTTGGTTATCTAAGATATGTAGGATTGATTCATGGTCCCTTTCAACCATGAAGACCCCAACCTCTTTTACTCTTTGATTTTATGAAATTGAGCTTACTTTAAACATGAGCCTTTTAAGTTATTATTTATTTGATTCAATTGAGATATGGGCTATGTTTACTTGATGTTTTAAAAGTGATTTAATCCCTAATATGTTGAATTGTATTGATATTATGAAGATTTGAGTATGCATGTCCCCTTTATAGGTTGATTTAAGCATGGGTAATCTAAATTGTGATTTAAATGTGAATTTACTTATGAATTTATTTGAATTTCATATTATTTTGTTGATTTAAGTATGAATATCTATTGTCCATGATATTCTCTCATCATTCATGGCAATGCATACATGAGCATTTCTTTCCTGAAGATTATGAAGTGGGTTAAACCCAATTATGTTTACGAATATGATTTTGATGAGAATATGGTTATGACAAAAATATGATCACAAAAATGTCTATGATATGGCTATTTGAGGAAACTTCAGGTGTTTTCACCAATATGTATACGTTTTGATGAGCTATTCCTATTTATGAACTGTGGCATGAAAGTATGATTTGGCTTTTTATCCCAAGTATGACATGAATTGAAATGTGTTTGGCTTTTAAGCCTAAGTATGTATTGTTATGATTTGAAAAGTCTTATGCCTCTTTGAAAGCATGTATATGTATATACGTATTCCCATGGGATATTGACTTAGCACGGAATGGGATTGGAGGCGTCAGGGTTATCCCTAAGGGTCCTCTTCCTTTCTCTTTAACTATGTGCCAAACATAGGTTTATGTTTATGCCCCTTTAAGGGATTGTTATGATATGTTATGGAAATCCTTTTTCAAAATGGGTGTTGTTCCCATAAGGTATGGTACTCTCTGAAATGGGTGTCATTCTCATAAGGTGAGTAGATGAGAATGGAAATCCTTTCCCTAATGGGTGGTGTTCCTATAAGGAGAGGTTACTTCTCCGAAATGGGTGGTGTTCCCATAAGGAGGAGTAAGGTCTACCTTTGGCAAGTAGATTATCCCTTCTTACGGTTTAGGGTGAACATTGGAATTCTAAGGTTTAGCTCACTTGGTCTTATATGTCAGTTGAGGTCACATCCCCGATATATGTAAGTATTATGACACTCATGCATCATGGATTTCATGGTATATTGATATGATATTCTTTCCTATATATTTATTTCTATATATATGTGCCTTGTAATCTAAAATAGAAATGTAGGATTACATGTTCATGATCATTTTCATGCTTGCATACTTAGTACATTCAAACGTACTAATGCATACTCTTTTGCCTACATGATCTAACCATGTAGGGACTAGAGACTACCACCTTCCACCTTTTGAAAGCTAATGGATTTGCAAGGGGTTTCTTGTGCTGAGTCCTATCACCCATGGAAAAACCATCTTCTATTTATCTACTATATTATGATGCTTTATGTCCTTACTTTGAGGGTGAACCCGGGACATGTCTTGGCCCTCGTCCTACTCCATATGTTAGAGGTATTATCAAACGATTGTAAACTCTACATACGGTCTTACTCTACTTCTTGTGTGTTGCTTATGAAGGTTATGCCTATGACTATATTGTGTTATGCCTATGTTTTGAAGATATGCTCATGATGAGATGTGAAAAGTCCTAAGCCCCCCCTTTCTATCCCCATAGCGCGAGTCATACTTACTCGCCCCTTAGTTCTTATGTGGTATGTGAATTCATGTAAATCCCTTTTCCTATATTACATCCCAATAGTTTGAGTCCAAAGCCCTGTTTCTCTTAGAATTATATGTTTAATGTATATGTATGTGTTTTCAAACCAATGATGTGTGAATGTACATTACGAGGCTTATTTGGGGAATTTCGGGTTCTCATTCGTCGTGTCACTACTAGGACCTAGTACCGGGTCATGACATCTAGCTAGAGAAAATTAAAGAAAGCACTAAAATGAATAAAGTGTGAGATTGTGAATACTCCAACTAGATATGAAAGTAAATGTTGAAGGCAAATGTTCCTGACAAATACATGGTTGATGTGATGCCCTAATGGGTTCCATTCTAACACGATCAGTGGATGTGTATCGTAAGACAAACATACATCATGATTATTTCACATTGCATTGCATTGTTTATACTTCATAGCATTCATTCCATCTTATATCATTCTCTCTTTGATATTGACATATGTATAAAGTGCGAGATTATAAATGTTTTGAAACCTGTATATGTTAATATTGAACTATTAAAAGGTTGTGATATTGGTTGATAACTGATATGCTGCAAAAATACAACACTTTTAATGCTTAAAACATGAGATTTTGTGCGTTCTCAAAGCGATGTTACTAGATTTGATGTTTGTTTTGTTTGTTTTTGTAGGATTTCAGTGTTGGCATGGTTTTGAGCTTAAAATACAGATTTTGCAGAAAATTAGCAGTTTACGAGACCCTCTATAGGTCGTGGGTCATTCCACGAGTCGTAGAGGGGGTTTCATTTGTTGTTCCAGTGAGGGGTTGAAAATTAAGTCCCACTCTACAAGATATGAGCACGAGTCGTAGACTAACATACGAGTTGTAGAGTGCAGTTGTGGTCGTCAACTAAAGAAGCAGAAAGTGAAAAGTTGCTGAAAGTGGCTTAAACAAAACCCTTCATGGGTCGTGGAATCCTTCACGACTCATGAAGGAGGTTTCATGAAGAGTTCTAGTAGTTGTAACCACATTCCACGAGACCCCGACTCACGAGCCATGAACTGTCTTACGAGCCGTGAAAGATACTTGTAACCGGTGTCGACACAGTTATCCTATTTCATTCCAGCTTTATATTTTAAGTACTATAAATAGGTTATTTAGGTTTTTATCAGATATAGAAGAATAGAGAATGTCTTAGAACGTTAGATACAGTTCTTTAGAGAGTTTGTGAACATTTGTGATTCAATCAATTTAAGTTTGCAATTTTATTGAGATTTTGAATTTTATTAATCACTTCTTGTTACGTAAGTTATTTAATTATGTACTCTTCTTACATGATTTTTTATCAAACCTCAAGTATGTGTGGCTAAATCGACAACTAGGGTTGTGGGAACCATGACGAACTAACTAAGACAAAATTAGATTACTTGTAATTTCTTGGATGGTGTTTTGGATGTATTAATTGACTTCTTCAATTTAACTTTTTTTAATGGAAGGCCTACATTCAAACTCGCTAAGTATCACCTGCCCAATCCAGGAGGTGACAAATAAATAAAAAAGTAATTAACAGAGGTTGACCAACTTTTTCTCAACTAATCAAGCTACTAGGGGTAATAGTTTTGGTCTGGGATTAAAGTAAGGGTTATTAACGCCACATCACAGAGACCGATCCAGTAATGTAATAAAATTTACCTAGATACCCCATCAAGGATTTAGGAGAACTTAACTTACTGTCCTCTACCTACACACCAGAAAAGATTCGCAAGTATCTAAGAACTCTTAGTTACGGAGTTATGGGGAACACGTCGCCCTAGTTCATTTCTCTACTGATTACAAGATATTTGTTGTTATATTTTAGAATTAATTTTAATTGTAATACCCCCTTTGTTATGTTTATTTTCCATTTTTATGTTTCTAGGAGATATTAGAGTATATCAATTCAATTTACAGAAGTGTGCTAATCCGAAGTCTACCATAATTCCTCGAGGGAACATTCCTAATCCATGTTAGGTTAAATACTTGAGTACGACCGCTTTAGAACCTCCTAATAGGGGTGTGTGCTAAGCTTAAATGTGGAGTCGAGAGCATTTAGTGGCACCATTTTTGAGGAATACGGCTAGACTTGATTAGCACACTATAATTTGATAGATTACTCTTTATCTCTTATATGTTACGTTATTTTATGTCTTTGTGTCATTCCAGGAACTAGGTACAACCAAGGATGGTTCAGACTGATCTGGACCAAGGGGATGATGAGGATGAACTTGAAGTGCCAATTGAAAAGAGGATGGGTGTTAACCCTTTGATAGCAGTGTTGATGAACTTCAAAGCGATGGTATCCCAGAATATGATGAGATAGTGCAAGCTCTGGAATTTCAAGGTCACCCCTGGAGGAAAGCTAAGCTTGATTTGGACTTAAAAAGAATCAAGAGTCACCATCCACAAAGCCTTCCATTGAGTCACCACCAAAGCTGGAGTTGAAGGAGCTTCCACCCCATTTGAAATATGCATTCTTAGGTCCTGAAAACACACTGCCAGTTATACTGGCATCAGACCTAACAACCCAGCAGGAGCAGGCATTGGTACCAGTTTTGCAACAGTTCAAGAAGGCTATTGGATGGACAATCACAGACATTACTAGTATCCCACCCGAAATATGTACTTATAAAATTCAATTGGTAAAGGGGTACAAGTCGAGTGTAGAACACCAACGGCGTCTCAACCCACCTATGCAGGAGGACGTGCAAAAAAGAAATTATCAAATGGTTGGATGTTGGTGTAATATACCCTATAGCTGACAGTAAATAGGTCACCCCGGTCCAGTGTGTTCTAAAGAAGGGTGGTATCAATGTAGTCCCTCATGCATGCAACGAGTGGATTCCTATGCGACCAGTCACAAGATGGAGGGTCTACATGGACTACCACAAACTTAATGCCTCAACTGATAAGGACCACTTCCCAATGTCGTTCATGAACCAAATGCTCGACAGAATGGCAGGCAAAGGTTGGTTTTTCTTTCTCGATGGTTACTCAGGATACAATCAGACCTCTATTTTCCTAGAGGACCAAGAGAAAACCATATTTACATGCCCCCATGGCACCTTTGTGTTCAGGAGGATGCCATTCAGTCTATGTAATACGCCAGCAACATTTTAGAGATGTATGATGTCCATTTTCTTAGACATAGTGGAAGATACAATTGAAGTGCTCATGGATGACTTCAGTGTGGTAGGCTGCTCCTTTGAAAATTTCTTGAAACATCTGCATGTCATGCTGCAAAGGTGTGAAAAGTGCCATTTTTTTCTAAATTGGGAGAAATGTCACTTTATGGTCAAGGAAGGCATAGTGCTAGGCCACCGGATCTCTAGCAAAGGCATTGAGGTTGACAGAACAAAAGTGGAGGTGATCGAAAGGATTTCCCCACCTATTTTTGTCAAAGGGATGAGAAGCTTTCTAGGCCATGCGAGATTCTATAGGCATTTCATCCATGACTTTTCAAAGATTGCACACCCGTTGTGTAAGCTGCTTGAAAAGGAGACCAAGTTTGTGTTTGATGATGCATGTCTCAAAGCATTTAAGGGGTTGAAGAGGAGTTTGATATCGGCTCCTATTATCATTGCTCCAGACTAGTCTAAGCCATTTGAAATCATATGTGATAAAAGTGAGATTGCAGTGGGTGTGGTATTGGGATAGCGTCGTGAGAAAATCCTGTATCCGATACACTATGCCAGCAAAGCTCTGCATCCAGCATAGAAGAATTACAATGTCACATAACAAAAGTTACTTGCAGTAGTCTTTGCCTTTGAAAAGTTTAGATCCTATTTTTTGGGTACCAAGGTCATTTCCACACGGACCACTAGGCATTGAGATACCCAATGTCAAAGAAATAGGTGAAGTCAAGATTGATTCGATGGATCCTCTTCCAAGAATTTAACTTTGAGGTGATTGATCGAAAGGGGACAGAAAAACAGATGGCAAACAATCTCTCCAGATTGGAAGAAGAGGCTATGGTGAAGTTTGATGATGGAGCTAAAATAAATGACTTTTTTCCTGATGAACGGGTTCTAGCAACATCACATGATTTAATTCCATGGTTTTCTGAATTTACAAACTATTTTGTTAGTGACATTGTGCCACCAGATCTGAACACTCACTAGCACCACAAGTTCATGGTAGATGTATGAAAGTTTTTTTGGGATGATCCATATTTATTCCGTGTATGTGCAGATGGAATCATTCATCGTTGTGTCCCAGAGGTCAAGATGATGAGCAATCTGAAGGCATGCCACTCATCATTGGTAGGTGGGCATCATAGTGGAGCTCAAACAATATATAAAATCCTGCAGTGCAGCTACTATTGGTGGATGATCCGCTAAGATGCTCATGACTATGCAAAGGCATGCGATAGATGTTAGAGAGAAAGGGATATTTTCCACAAACAGGAGCTCCCTATAAATCCCTTATTGGTGATTGAACTATTTGATGTATGGGGGATAGACTTCATGGGCTCGTTTGTGAGCTCGTATGGGAACAAGTACATCCTAGTTGTTGTAGATTATGTGTCAAAATGGGTGGAAGCGGTAGCATTTCCTAATAATGATGACAAAAGTGTCACAGCATTCCAAAAAAAGAATATCTTCTCCAGGTTTGGTACCCCTCGAGCCATCATTAGTGATGGAGGATTGCACTTCTGCAATTAGCTATTCAAAGCACTACTAAAAAAATATGGAGTGAAGTACAGAATAGCAACCCCTTATCATTCCCAAACTAGTAGGAAAGTGAAGTTTTCAAATCAGGAGATTAAGCAAATCTTGTCCAAAATAGTGAATACAAACCAGACTGACTGGTCACTAAAGCTAGATAATACATTATGGGCATACCAGACAATGTTCAAAACACCCATCGGGATATTGCCTTACAAATTGGTCTTTGGGAAAGCATGTCATTTTTCGGTAGAACTTGAGCATAAAGCACTATGGGCACTCAAAATGTTGAATCTGGAGTGGAAGGAGGTCACCACCGCAAGGCTGAACCAACTTAATGAGCTTGATGAATTTTTCCTTAAGGCATATGAGAGTTCAACCTTGCATAAGCAATATATGAAGCTGTAGCATGACTGGCGCATTGAGAATTGCCATTTTACACCTGGAGAGCTGGTATTGCTCTTCAAATCTCGATTGAGGTTGTTTCCTAGAAAGCTCAAATCCAGATAGACGAGACCATTTAGAATAGCACAAGTATTCAATAATGGAACTATTGATTTGGAGAAATGAGATGGCTCTACATTCAAGGTGAATAGTGAAAGAGTAAAGTTGTATCTTGGAAATAAAGAAAAAATCAAAATAGTGGAAGAATGGACACTTGAGAAAGTCTGAGTACTCAAGTGATTTGAGTCATGCCGCGACAATAAATCAAGTGCTACTTGGGAGGCAACCCAAGACAGAGAGAGGCGCTTAGGTATGTTCCTTTTGATCCCAGTTCCTTATATTTTACTCATGTGCATTGAGGATAATGCATAATATTTTTGATGGGGTGTGGATGGTTATATGGCCTCAGTGAAGTCTGAGTAACTTTGATTTATAACTACCCCAATGTTTTATTCCAAAGGATTTTCTTACCTGTGTTTTTTCCATGCAGATTTTTATTTTATGTTGAATTGGCATATTTAGGATGTTTTAGGTAGTATGTGTAGTACATAGTATTGATATCCATGGCATAGTAAATTTTACGTAAAAATGATACCCAGCAAATTTTTGTTTTGCTAGTTTGATAGTAACCATACATGATTCGGCTATCTAATAGTGTTTGTTCTGATAAGTGTGTGACTGTGATAAAAAGCAAGATTTGTTAGTTGTGTTAGCATGTAAAGCAGTGCCATGAGTGGGTGAGCATAATTGTCTAATTCTCTAATATGCTTTAATTCAAAACTTGTCCTGTTACTCAGGATTTAGAATTTAGGTTAGTTGGTTAGGAAAGGATCTTAAGTCATTGTTCTAATTTAGTCCACTTAGCTTAAATATAACCAAATAAATATGTTAATTATCCCTTGATCCCTATTTTCGAGCATAATATTAAGCCTATTATTTGTAAACACCGAATAAGCCTGAACCTTAGTAAATGATAATTCCCAAATTCGGTCCTGGTCTTTCCTTGAACACTGTGTACCTCAACTCAGGCTAAAAGTCTAAGTTGAGGATGGCTACCCAAAAAGTGGCCCTGGTTCGGAGGATAGATTTTGTGCACCTCATCTTAGGCCAAAAGCCTAAGTTGAGGGTGATTAGTATAAGAAGAAGTAATAAAAAAGGGTAAAATACTTAGTGATACAGAGAATGGAAGAAAAAGAATGAAAAGGGTGAAAAAAAATGATAAAATTTGTCAAAGTTCAAAATAGTGTACATGAATAAGGACAAAGTGCTAAAAAGAAGAAAAACGCACCCTTAAACAGTTGCAAAATGGGAAAAGGGAGAAGAAAAGAAAATTGATAGGTTTATAGGGTGAAAGTGGTGAATAATGTAGTATCAAGGAGGTTCGCAGTCACTATGTATCCATATAATCACTCCAAAGCCCCCTGAGCCTTTATTACAAGCTTAAAAAGTCCTAATGTGATCCTAGTCTGACTAGTCAACAGGTCATAAGTCTAGAGTATAGGGGAAAGCATATGGTATTGGACACAGTAGTTGAATATCTTTTGTGAGAGTGAGTGTTTTGATATAGTTCAAATGAACTTGAACTGAAAATATCACCTAGAGTGTATGATGGGACTTCTTTTTGTGAGGGCACTTGCATTGCATTGTGATACTTAACTAATTTAGTGATATGTTTCTTATTTGTGATTGCATGGCTTGCCATAGTTGCACTATTAGAATTTTATAATCTGCATTGGTTTACTAGATCGCTAACAGATTTGTGTTTTGAGAAGATTTGGGTATCTATTGAGATTTTGATGTATTATATGCCATTAGGTTGATTTTTATGTCTCTGTGTTGCTTAAGTAGATTGAGTCCGTCGCTTGAGGACAAGCAACAATTTTAAGTTGAGGATGTTGATGTGCTGCCAAAATAAAATACTTTTAAAGCTTGGAACTTGGGATTTCGTGCATTCTCAAAACGATATTAGTAGATTTGATTTTTGTTTTGTTTGTTTTGGCAGGATATCAGTGTTGGCGTAGTTTTGAGCTTGAAATACAAATTTTGTAGAAAATTGGTAGTTTATGAGCCCCTCTACGGGTCGTGGGTCATTCCACATGTCATAGAGGGGGTTTCGTTTATTTTTCCAGTGACGGGTTAAAAAGTGAGTCCCACTCTACGAGATTCGAACATGAGTCATAGACGAACATATGAGTCATAGAATGTGGTCGTGAATTAAAAATGTAGAAAGTGAAGAGTTGTTGAAAGTGGCTCAGATGAAACCCTTCAGGGGTCATGGAATCCTTCACAACTCGTGAAAGAGGTTTCATGAAGAGTTCCAATATCTGCAACCATATTCCACGAGACCCCGACTCATGATCCATGAACTATCTTACGAGCCATAAAAAGTGCTCGTAACTAGTGTCGACACAGTTATCCTATTTTGTTTCAAATTTATATTTTAAGTAATATAAATAGGTTTTTTTAGGTTTTTATCAGATATATAAGAATAGATAACGTCTAAGAACATTAGATACAATACTTTAGAGAGTTTGTGAACGATATTTTGTGATTCTATTAATTCAAGTTTGTCATTCCATTGAAATTTTGAATTTCGTTCATCAATTCTTATTGCGTAAGTTATTTAATTATGTACTCTTTTTACATGATTTCTGATCAAATCTCAAGTATGCATGGCTAAATCCACAACTAGGGTTGTGGGAACCATGACGAACTAACTAAGATAAAATTGGATTACTTATAATTTCTTGGATGCTGTTTAGGATGTATTAATTAACTTCTTTAATTTGATTAATTTTTAACGGAAGGCCTACATTAGAACTCGCCTAATATCACCTGCCTGATCCAGGAGATGACGAATAGAAAAAAAAAAGTAATCAACAGAGATTGATTGACTTTTTCTCAACTAATCAGGATACTAGGGGTAATAGTTTTGGTCTAGGATTAAAAGTAAGGGTTAGTAACCCACATCACAGAGATCGATCCAATAATGTGATGAAATTCACCTAGATGCCTGATCAAAGATTTAGGAGAACTTAACTTTCTGTCCTACACCTACACACCAACAAAGAGTCGCAAGTATCCAAGAACACTTAGTTAGGAAGTTATGGGGAACACGTCGCCCTAGTTCATTTCTCTACTGATTACAAGCAATTTGTTGTTATAGTTTAGAATTTATTTTAATCGCAAATCCCCCTTTTGTTATGTTTATTTTCCATTTTTCTGTTTCTAAGAGATATTAGAGTATATCAATTCATATTACAGAAGTGTGCTAATTTGGAGTATACCATATTCATCGAGGGAACGATGCTAACCCATGTTAGGTTTAATACTTGAGTACGATGCTTCAAAACCTCCTAGTAGGGGTGTGTGCTGAGCATAAGCGTAGAGTCGAGAGAAATAACCTGAGCTTGATATATTGTGAAAATTGGAATATGTAGAGATTGTATATGCTTATAACATTGATGAACTATCGTACTATTTGGTGTTGAAATTCAGTTGTACATCCTTAGACTATGTTCTATGATATATTGTTGTATATAAATATTGTTGTTGCGCTGCGACTTTTCTGAGTGCAGGTATGTAGTTTGGTCGTATGTGGTTAGGTGGATAGGAGTACTTGTGTTCTTCATTACTTTACTTTAGGTTTGTTTTCATTTGTTGAGTACCTTGTTGTTTGGTTCTCACCCCCTTATTATATTTGTAGGTTGTAAGCATAATCCATCTTGTTATCCTTCTTGTTTCAGGATCAAGCATTCATATCACTTAAAAGGTAGTTGCTTGTACCTTTAGTAGGCCTTCAAGGATTCTATTTTATGTTTTGGTTCTATTTGATGACTAGACATTGAGACTTGTATTTTATTAGAGTATTCTAATTATTAGAGGCTTATATATGTGACACCAGTTCTAAGATGGTTGTAGCTTTTGATTTACCTATGTCTATCTATCTTATTAGACTATTTATGTTCTATTTTGATAAAGTGTTGGGTTGTTCAGTTTTGGGTTAACTCACCTTGGTAGATTAAGTGAGTGCTATTACACTTGGATTTTGGGTCGTGACAATTTGTTATCAAAGCCCCATGTTCATAGGTCTCACAAATGTACAAGCCAAGTATAGTAGAGTCTTAAGGATCGATACGAAGACGTCTGTTACTTGTTCTTGAGAGGCTATGAAGACTGTTAGGAAATTCTCTTTAACATCCTTCTAATCAGTTCGTGCATGGTTTTTGTCTAAGTGTTAAGTGGTTATGTATTCTTTTGATAGATAACAAGAACTAGAGTTATATCGGCTACCGGAAGAGGGGAGGCAGCCTCCAAGATTGCTATTAAGAACCTAGCTACGGGTAAGGGTTGAGCCAGAAGTCGAGGTAGAGGTTGGGGCCGAGGAGCAGCACCAGATTGAGACTATGAGAGGGGTATCTCCCATGAGTTAGTGATAGAGCCTAAAGAAGAGCAGGTTCCTCCTGATTTTGCTACAACACCACTATTATAGGATACACTTCTGAGAGTTCTAAATATACCTGAGCCCATGGGGAAGGCGAGTAGCCTAGCGAGTAGCCCAGCTGATACATCAGGTACTTCATAGACATGAGTTAAGATTCATCCTCAAGATCAATAGTAGGCCCCTATCGCCCCAGTATAGGTGGAGCAGCTACTAGTAAAACCTATTATTGAGATCCCTCAAGTAGTGGCCCTTATTGATGATGAGTAGTATAGACATAAGAGGTTCAGGAAGATAGACCCACCTCAGTTTCAAGGTGGGAAGACCGAGGATTCTCATGAGTTTTTGGTTACTTATAGTGAGTTACTTGAGACTGTAGGGTTGGAGAGACGCATGGTGTATGATATGTTACCCTCCAGCAATGTGGGTTAACTAGGGAGTGGTGGAGGACCTATTTGGGATCATTTCCAATTGGGTCTCCTCTGATGACTTGAAAGACATTTTCTACTGCCTTCTATGATAGATTTGTTCCATGGAGTGTCCAAGAGGAGAGTCATCTGACGTTCGAGAGTTTGTAATAGGACATTATAACAGTTTTAGAGACTAAGGTCCATTTTTTATTTATCTCATTATTCTATGACTATTATTCATACAGAGGTAGAGAAAGTTCACCATTTTGTGAGAAGGTTGGCTTATTCTATCAAACAATCAATATTTTAGGTGTCTAGAGATGGAGCATCTCTTTAGTCAGTGGTTAGTGTTGCCAAGGAGGCGGAGCTCATGTAGAGAGAGGATTTTGGTGACCCCAAGAGGATTCATACATCTTGATAGTTCTTGAGAGCCTCATCTGGAGGCTGAGGTATGACTAGGGGAGGTGGTTCATTCCAGCACCATGGGGTTCATACACTTTTATCAGCTTATGAGGGAGGGTGATTCCCCCATGATTCTAACAGTTCAGGACATAGCTTTTCAACTTCACAGTAGAGGCCTATGGGTTGGGGTGGTTATGGTATCACTTATGTTCCTTCACAACTATCATCCACCCAAAATTCATGTTATTGTTGTTAATCTCCAGACCATAAAATTCAACAGTGCCCAGGTATACTAGGGGTTGAGGCCTCTGATGTTGTGATCACAGGTATTGTTCCGGTTTGCCATCACCCTACATCTATGTTATTTGATCCTGGCTCCACTTATTTGTGTGTGTCTGCATATTTCACCTTTGTATTCTACTTGCCATGTGATATTATGTCTATGCTTGTGCATATTTTGACCTCGATAGGTAAGCCATAAGCCCTTAGTAGTGGATCGGGTATACCAATCCAGTCTTGTGACCTTATCAGGCTATGAGACTTGGGTTGACATGATTATTTTTAATATGGTTGATTTTATTGTTATATTGGGGATGGATTGGCTTTCCCCTCATTGGGCTATTGTTGATTGATGTGCTAAGACTGTGACTTTAACCATTCCGGATATATTGGGTATTGTATGGCAAGCTTTGAGTAGATCCTATCCCAATAAAGTTATATCATATATTTGGGAACGTGAGCTACTGGATCGGGGTTGCCTTGCTTATTTAGCTTTTATCTGTGATATTGGTGTTGAGCCACCACGGATGGAGTCTATTCCTATTGTTTGAGTATTTGTTGATATGTTCTCGTTAGACGTCCTTAAAGTCCCTCCTAACATGGATATTGACTTTGCCATTTATCTTGAGTCGGGCACTAAGCCTATTTCTATTCCTCTCTGTCGTATGGCTTCGACTGAGTTAAAGGAGCTAAAAGAACAACTCCAAGATCTCTTAAGTAAGGGGTTCATATGCCCCAGTATATCTCCTAGGAGTGCTCCTATCTTATTCGTGAAGAATAAAGATAGCTCTATGAGAATATATATTGACTATAGATAGAAGAACAAGTTGATAATTAAGAATAAGGATCCCCTCCCTAGAATTGATGATCTATTTGACCAGCTTCAGAGTGAAGCTGTGTTTTACAAGATTAATTTGAGATTTTGATACCATTAGCTGAGGATCAGGGTTTCTCACATCCTTAAGAAAGCTTTTCAAATGAGGTATGGGCACTATGAGTTCCTTGTTATATCATTCGGGTTGACTAATGCCCCAGCAACATTTATGAAGTTAATGAATGGTGTATTTTGACCATATTTGGATTCTTTTGCTATTGTCTTCGTTGATGATATATTAGTCTACTCTAAGACCAAAGTGTACCATGAACAACACTTGAGAGTTGTACTTCAGCGGCTTAGAAAGGAGAAGTTATATGCTAAGTTCTCAGAGTGTGAGTTCTGGCTGCGTTCAGAGGCATTTCTGGGTCATATTATGTCTAGAGAGGGTATTTGGGTTGATCCATCAAAGATTGAGGTGGTTTAGGGTTGGAGTAGACCTACTTAAGCCATTGAGATTCATAGTTTTATAGGCGTAGCTTGTTATTACAAATGGTTCATTCTAGGCTTTTGTTTTATAGCAACTCCATTGATTGTGCTTACTTAGAAAAATGCTCCATTCTATTGATTTGATGAGTGTGAGGAGAGCTTCCAAAAGCTTAAGTTATAGCTGACTATCGCTCCTATATTGACTTTGTCAGTGGAGAGTGTTGATTTCACAATGTATTGTGATACGTTTGGGGTTCGCCAATCATCGTAGCTTACAACACATATTCAACCAAAAGGTCTTGCACTTAAGACAGAAGAAGTGAATTGAGATTCTAAAGTATTATGATGTGACCATCTTGTATCATCTGGGTAATGCTAATATGGTAGCGAATGCTTTAAGTAGAAAGGCTTCTAATATGGGAAGTTTTGTGGCTATTCGAGTTGAGGAGAGACCTTTGGTTAGAGATTTTTAGAGATTAGCTAATGGGTTGGTGAGATGACATCTTTTTTAGGATGGTGGTATACTTGCTTGCTTGGAGTCTCGGTCCTCCTTGATGGATCAGATCAGGAGTCATCAATTTGAGGATGAAACGCTATGTCAAATTCGTGACAAGGTGTTAGAGGGGAGTCTAAGGAAGCTAAACCTGATTCATAGGGTGTATTAAGGATTGGGGGAAGGATTTGTATGCCTAAGGTAGACGAGTTGATAAGATTGATCCTAGAGGAGGCTCATTGTGCTAGATATTTTATTCACCCTGGGACGGAGAAGATGTATCATGACTTGAGTCAGCACTACTGGTCATGTGGCATGAAGAGAGATATATCAAAGCTTGTAGCTAGGTGTTTGATATGTTAGCAGGTCAAATGTGATCATTTCAGAGAGATAGAGAGCTTTAGAGGATGCCCATTCTCGAGTGGAAGTGGGAGCACATTTCCATAAAATTTGTGGTTGGATTACCTCCTATAGTTGGTGGTTTTGATTCCATATGGGTGGTGGTGGACCGACTGACAAAGTTCACCCACTTCACTCCAGTCAAGATGAAGTTCACAACCAAGAAGTTGGCTCATCTCTATATCAATCAGATTGTGCAACTTCATGGGGTTCCACTTTCTATTGTGTCGAATTGTGGCTCATTGTTTACATTCCACTTTTGGAGAGCTTTACAACATGGTTTGGGTACCCATTTGGATATGAGTACAACTTTCACCCCAGATCGATGGGCAGTCTGAGAGGACCATTTAGGTGTTAAGAGAATATGTTGTGGGCATGTGTCATTGATTTTGGTGCTAGATGGGATCAATACTTGGCCTTGGAGGGTTAGGTAAGTGTCATCACACCCAGATTTTGAATTATGACAACCCTAAACCACATGTAATTCACTTTGAATATATAATAATTGATCCCACCAGATTAGAAGTCATCAAGTTGAGTCTATACACATATGAGGAATGATTCGGGTCTTAGCTTAAGAGCTAGGACATTACAGTGATCATAGACCATGAAATCAAAATCCTGAAACTTTATCCTTCATAAGTGGATTCAATAGTTTTAATGAGGGTTAATTCTATATTATTTCACCCCTTTCAAATGAAAACCTTAACATGTTGGGATTAAAAACATAAGTCTGTTATCATTACTCAAGTACCTATACTCTCATAACACTTACAATATTTGAGAGCAACGTTCCAAGAGGAGAAAAACTAGGATTCAAGAGTATCTATCAAGGTCTTTGAGTTTCAATTGGTGGTACGTAAGACTATTCATAGCATTGGATTAAGTTCGTCCACGTGTCCAACATCTAAATTCTTTCTTCTTGAGTTGAGTTAAGTTCTTGCTCTAGTTTCTTTGAATTTTGATTGAGTTAATTCTTTATTCATTGAGTTCTATATATTTGTGTATCAGAATCCTCATTTTTCCTATATTATTGATTATTGGAGCTATTGTTCATGGTTGCATTCACATAAAATCCTAATTGAAATGATGATCATTGTTTTACTATGCATTTGTTTGAGTTGATGAGGATGATTTTCATGCATTCAACAAAGTATGATTTTCAAATTGATTTTATGCATAGTTATTGAGTCTAAATGAGTTTGAGCATTGAGTTAGATGATGTTTTGTGAAAAAAAGTTTTGATGGGATATGAGTAACTTTGAAAACATATTTTTCATAAAGAGCATTATGAAATCATATGAGTTTGAGTTGTTTGAGTTAAAGTCTTATGAGACTTATTGAGATGACTTGAAATAAATTATTCATTTGATGTATGAACATAATTAATTAATTTTGGGAATAGTACTGAACATCAATTTGGGTAAGAGTAGAGGTAATTTGAGCTCCATAAATTATATAGTTAGCATAGGATAGAATTGTGAATGTTAATTCAGGAGAATTCTTATTTGTCCCGTAAAGAGGACTTTTTATATGGATTCGTGAGTTGAGGTTGAGCATCCCTTTCTCTGGGGGTATGGGATGGTTGCGGCAATGACAGTGCTTCATTATATCATCATTAGCTCATAGGTGATAGTTGTCGGTTATAGAAACTCCCCAAAAGTAATTAAATATTTTTATTGAAATTGCTTTTATTTGAGTATATTGATAAAGCATTGTTCTTAGCTTGCATGTTTATTTTTTAGTAATTGAGCATCCATGATTATTGAGCTTGTTTTGAGTGGTTTACTTTCACGCATTTTACATACTATTTTTCACATACTGATGTTTTTCGATGTTACAATATTTTATGATGCAGATACAAGTGTTAAAGATCCTTAACCGACAATTAGTTAAAGATCTATCCATCCCAGATTTTGGTGAGATCTCCTTGCTTTGGAGGGATCTTTTCATTTTTATTGTGGTTTACTTGAGTAGTTCTTTTGAGGTAGTCGTGGGCCTATCTCGATATCTTCTTATGAGGTAATAGAAGCTTTATAGATTGAGTTAGACGGAGTTACAATGGAGTTTACTATGTCCCTTCAAAATCTGTATTCATAATTATTATAATTTGATTGAGTTGAGACATTGAGGTATCCTCATTCTGTGAACCTTGAAACTATTTTGATAATGATATTCTAAATGCCCACTTGAGTTTTTTTTTTAATTGCTTTGAGCCCTCCACCAAGTGAGTTAACTAGGCCAAAGGTTCACTAGGACAAGAAATGATTTCCAAGTGTCGATCACGCCTAGAGTATACGCTCGGGGCATGACAGTATTATCCTATAATCATCTTCAAAGAGGGCCACTAGCATTCATCTTCAAAGAGGGCCACTAGCATTCTCCAAACGAAGTGACAGTATGTGAGTGGGCATAATATTAAATCCTAAAACTAGAAAAGTCTATAATATTGGTTTTAGTAAGGATATGGGAGGAATAAATTCTACCACTAAGTCAGCGTTATAGGGATCGATCCGACGTATTTAACTAAAATAATGGCCTTTTGATTCTTGCCATAAAACAAAGTAAAAAGCATGACGTAAGTAGTGGGATAGGTGTCATTTTCAAAATTAGGGCAAAGAGGAGAAAGGGGTCCATGTGTATAGTTCTTGGCTCTTACAAATCTAAATCTACCATCGACGCAAAGAAAAAAAAAGAGAATTTTGCATATTATTGTACCATGGCATAATCAAGAATCTAGAATCTATCCAATATCTCAAAGAATTTTCACTTTTCCCCATATCCTTTTTCTCCAAATACAATAAACTATTAAGATTATCCAGATCCCACCACGTTCATCATCATCATTTTCCCCTATATAAATATCCCTTCATAACATCTCCATTACCATCTCAAAACCAACTCTCTCTAACAATCAAGCTAATCAAACTTCAAGAAAATTACTAAACCCTATTTCATATATTACAAAAATTAAATTAAATAACTGATGGATCGTGTAGTGAAGGTGGCATCACAAAAGGCAGTGGTGATATTTAGCAAGAGTTCGTGTTGCATGTGCCATGCAATTAAGAGGTTATTTTACGAGCAAGGTGTTAGCCCTTTGATTTATGAGCTTGATGAAGATATCAATGGCCGTGAAATGGAGAAATCTCTTCTCAGGTTAGGCTGTAGCCCAGCAGTACCAGCTGTGTTTATTGGTGGTAGATTTGTGGGATCAGCCAACACTGTCATGACACTTCATATCAATGGTTCACTCAAGAAGATGCTTAAAGATGCAGGAGCTCTATGGCTTTAGTAATGAGAGCCTTCGCTAATATTTATAAACAAGGCCTCTTTTTTTGGCTCTAATTTATATCAAACTTCTTCCTTCATGGCTTTTTATAGTGCCAAATGTTGAATGCAATTTCTCTTTAAAATGGAAATGCAACAATGTTTATAAGTGTGTAGTACCATCTCTTTATGAATTTCTTATATGTGTTGCGCTCTATCTCAGTTTATTTGTCTTAATTTGACTTGAAATGGAACTTAAGAAACTTCTTAAGTCATAAATTAAATGTATACATATAATGTACTAACATATCTTTTGAATCTTATAATCTGAAATATTTCATGTAGAATGTTGTGTATAAAGAGTTGCTAAATATAAAAAAAGTGTCATTATTTTTAAGCAAACACACAAAAAAAAAAAAAATTAAAACAGAAAAAATAAAAAATTTTAATCAAGAAAAAGAAATTCGAGACCTGGCCTAACAAACTTTGTATGCATGAATTGAGCATAATGGTTAATTTACTTTTTGAAAGATAATCTGAAGTTATAAACCGCAGTGTCAGACCATATATATAAATGTTCAACAGTGAGGTCATTATTTTGGTATGTACAAATTATTAGAGAAAAAGTTAACCACTTAAACATTGGTTTTAATTAACTAGTCTCTTTCTCACATTTTATGGGACACTTTTTTGTATTTAGTCCGTCCTAAAAAGAATGTTACCTTACTCTAATTAGAAACAATTTAGTTTTAAAATCCTCCATTTACTCTTAGTGAAATGATTCTAAGTAACATAAATATCTAAGAATTATTTTAAATCACAAATTTTAAAAGTCTTTGATTTATTTTTAAACATCATGTCAAATCAAATGGTATCACATAAAACAAAACGAAAGAAATAATATGTAAGGATTAAGAAAGTAATGCGAAGATTCGAAAGTGTGCCAAAAACTTGAAGTGACATCTCAATATGTATGGCGATCACGAAATGAAAAATTGTAACGTCATTCTCTGGTGAATGCACATATTCTCCAAGATAACTAAGAAAAATGCCACTTTAAGTTTATGTTCTCCTTGTCTCCCCATTAACATGTTTAGAACCTCTCTTTTTTTTTTTTTAGGCTTAAATAATGTGCGGCCTCTTAAAATTGTCCGTATATTTTACTTAGACATTTTAACAGACTCCTTTTCCTATTAGACACTTCAATTTTTTTTAAATATCTATCAAACACTTATATTTTGTCAAAAGAAGAAGAGAGTATAGTACACTTGCAAGTAATATGACAAAACAACAAATCAAATAAAAGCACGTGACATTTTAAATTAAAATTAATTATAAAATAAATTTTGAATATGAAATAATCTACAACAAAAAAAAAAGTTAAGAAAGAAATGCACTTATATATTCCACGTCTCACCTGCAACCCCGCCCCCCTCCCCCTGCCTCCGTACCCCTATCACCCGCAGCCTACCCCAATTGGCCAAACCTCTTCATTTCTTTTCTTTCCCAACCACTCCTTCTCCACCATTGTTATTCTTCATTTAGAAAAATGAAGGTTTTAACATATACTAAGTATGAACTAAAATCGAGGTTATAAGTTGACATTCTAGGTCCTAAAATCCTTTATCTTCCCATCTTGTGAGACATTTGATTATTTACTCTCTTTCTAGTTTAGTTTCTATTGTAAGATTGAATAAAAAGTCAAAAGATAAAAGTGTTTAAATATAAATGGATACTTGATTTTTTTCTAGTAATTTAATTATTCTTGAATTTATTTTTTTGTGAGACTCAACACAAGTCACATCTGAAATTATATTTAACAAGTACTGATCACATTATCTTTTGTGATCTACATGTTCCTTGAAAGATATGCAAAGTTGAGAGTCATAATCTCATTGTTAAGCATATACAAGTACTGTAAATTACAAAGGTTTCGTGTATATATATATTATGCTCCAATCTTCACATTTCACACTAATATAGAGGCAATTGATAATCGAGTATATTTTAGTAATGATAGATAAGATTTTATTCTATAGAACATATTTGTCTAATGGGAGGATTACATTTGATTTTATGGAATATTATTATACAAATATTATAGACTTAGATTAGATATGGTTTGTTAATGCATCTCTTGTAAATAGGTACGTACAGATATTGTCATAAATGCAAAATAAGACAACTTATTCGAAAACAAACATATATCCACTAATTAATTTTCAAATTCACTCCTCAATCTGTTGAGCTAGCATCCCCCCCCCCCTCCCAACCCCCACCCACTCTCTGGTCCCTTCTTCGAGCTCACTCTCAACCTGCTGAGTTTGATCTTTCTTTATATATCATATTTAATCTTAATCTTCTAAACATATAGACAAATTATATGCAAAATGGTGTAAGAGAAGACGTGTTCCCTATTAATTGTAATAGTAAAAGGGTTTCGAAATGTGCGCATTATATCTTCTGCCACCCTACCGACTGCTTAAGGTTTTTATTGAGTATTCATTTTCTTTTGCCCAAAAATAAGGGAGTCGAAAGTCTATTTTGATGTGCTTGTAATTTATGACATAAGTTAAGATTTTTAATTTGTTTATTTTTTTATGCAACCATTATTACAAAAAATTTAAAACTAATTTAAAAATAAAAACATCAAAAACGTGTCAATGAAACAGAGATCAGAGGAAATGTGAGTGGAAGAATGAATTCATAACTTTAATTAGGAATATGTAAAAGATAGGATTTCGGCCACAACACATGATATATATATATATATGAATATCATAGTATATAATATAGCTAAGCCTTATGGAAGAATTTGAGGTTCTTGAAACATTATTGTTCTTTTATTCTCTCAAATCAAATATTACATTATATTCACAGTAATTATTCATCAGCATTTTGGTTTTCTCTTTTAATATTCCTGACTTTGATATTTTCTTTCCCTTCCAGTTTTAGAATAAATCCTAATCAACTTGATATGGAAAACTAAAAGCGTAAATTTTTTATCTTCTATTAAACTATATATGATCTTAAATAGAATGTAAAAGTTATGGAGTGAACTTCAAATTGGCTATTGTTGTAGTGTTACACTTAAAATTTAGACATTCTGAATTTTAAATTAAAATTATTTGTTTTGAAATACTTATATTTCGTGCATATATCCTAATTAACATCTCAGCCAACTAACTTTTTGAACTCCTTTTGCTTTAAGAAAATAATAAATGTTAGATTTCATCAGATCTATAATTTTCACTACTGGTGCAGCTTTTGAAGTTAAAATCAAGTAACTAAAGTTTACTAACTAACGTTAATTAATAGCTTGAGCTTTAAGATGAGATAGCCACTATAAAATATTTCGAAATTGTAATATTATTAGAGGTATTGTTGCTATTGTCAAAATATTAGTTCGTTATAAAATTTTATTTCTCAAAAACATTACTTTTCTTGATAGAAGAAAAAGAGAAGTGATGATAAAATACTTGTCACAATGAACATACACATGATCAAACTCAATTTCAACAAGAAACTACCTAGTCCTCAAATTGAATATGATCTTGTTTATATCTTGTGTATTACAAAGAATCTTTCTTATTCGTCTTATCAGAAACAAAAAGAAGTAAAACACTACAAAAATTTATTACACAATTGCATACAAGTAACATCAATCAGAGAAAGATAATGTGTGTTCGTTACAGTATACAAAAATATTCTCTTGAGTATGTTTCGCCGCATGCAATGTTAACAGTGACACAAATTTGATATTTGAGCATGGTGTAGAGGTCCTTATTAATATTTGTCAGATATTCATGCATTTCTTAGTAACCTTTCTAAAAAGTTGGCATGCCCCAATACTCCTATTTTAGAAAGAAGTATTTTCTTTTGGGATCTGTCACGACTTTGACCTACCATGATTAGTGGCCACACTAAGTCTCTGATGGAAGAACCAATAATATAATCCAGCTAAGGAAACTAAATATGGGAAATGCAACCCCAGGGAAAACGTAAATATTCAATGTCTAAAATATTTTAGCCCATACAGAGTGGACCAAGATAGTAGATGAATCCATGGTAGTTGATACACCCAAATTACATCTCCTGAAGAAATATAAAGTAACCACTGTCAAATATAGAACCTAACCTTGGTTAAGGTCGAACTCATAAGGAATATGGCCCGGACTTAGCTCAATTCATATGAATTCGAATTGTTAGTCGACATACTTTCAAAAGGGCGGGGGTGGGGGGGGGGGGGGGGTTAACTAAGGAAATAATTATAAATAACTACTAAAACTAAGACTAGTTTATTGCAAGTGTTTGAAAATCAATGGAAGAAGAAACTAGGGTATTGTGTTCCCTAGGAATTCATAATGCAGTACAACCTAATAATAACCTTTTCTAGTATATAACATGCAGAACTGATAAGATATGTTCACCTAAGTCCTTGGTCCGAGAAATAGATAATTATCACCATGCAACTTGGTTCGTATACAGGTGTATACTTTACTATCCCTTATCAGTTTGATCTCGAATTTAGCTATCTCTTAGTCCATTCAAGTTAATTATATGAGTGTAATAACGTCAAATCTCTGTTGTTTTATCCCTTTTCCCATTCATTATCTCCTTGATCCGACAAGTAAGAATAAGACAAGTTTTAACATTGGCCATTGTTAAAAAGCATTCAAAACGAAGAGATAAACAATACATACATGTCACTACAAAAAAATGTTCAATTTGTGACAGTTAACTTGTGGGAGTCCTAAGAAATCCCACAATTAATTTATTTTGTGACATTTATTTTAACTCCCACAATATAAATCATTTTGTGGTGGTTTTATTATGGAGGTTAGAAAATTACCACAATTTTTTGTAGTTTGTGGCATTTATTAACTATTAAAAATTTATTAAATTCGTTATTTTAGAAATTTTGTATATATATATATAGATAGATACACACATACGCGCATTTTAAAATAAAATTTAAATGTCAAATTAATAGTCATATTCATTTTTTTATTTATTTCTATTTCCATTTAAACTTTATTTAAGCTCTTGTAATACTAGTTAATTTTAAGGTGAAATATTTAATTAATAGTTACTAGTTGATAAAAAATAAAAATAAAAGCTTGTTCTATGCCTAAAAAAATTTATCTCATTTTTATTTAAACCCAAATTCAGCTAAAATTTTAATACCTTTCCCTCCAAAATATTAAAAATAGCCAAAAATAAAATTTTCCCTCTAAAACTTCAAATCCAACCAAATAACTACCCCATACCACATCTATTTCCCTTAACCCACTACGTAATGCACTCAAATTCTATTTATCTTTCCCCTTAATCCATCTCTTCCATCACTTTCCAATCTTCCCTCCCCCTTCTTTACCCCTTTTCTAGTTCAATCCTTTTTATTTGTGATTTTTGCTAATTAATTTTTTTTTGTAGGTTCTGCAAAATGAAATAGATAGTAAATATATTTTAAATATAATGATTCTTTTATTGCATGGATTTAATGATTCACAATCTAATTATGTATAAGATTTTCATTATTTCAATTTGATGTGAAGATTGGATGACAACAAATCAAATCACCAAAAAAATATTGTAGTGTTCTTTTTATATTTATTGATGTGAACTTTAATGAATTTAAAATTGTAATATTCAAGTGATTGTGCACAAGTTTGTATTACTTTAATTTTCCATGAATTTGAACTCATAAAGTTTATTAATATGAATTTATTTAGTGAAATTTAGTTAATATTAGTTGTGTTACTTAGTAAATTTATTCATATTATTTTGAAGGCTTGATTGAAATCAAATTTCATATTTATTATTAAGGTAATAGTAATTTTATAAGAATTAACAAATCAAATTATGTAAATATTGATTTTATATCATGACATTTTAAGTCGACACAAATTTAATGTCATATTATGAAGGTTCTAAAATATTACAAATTGAACTAAAAAACCTCCACAAATAAAAAAGTCATTTTGTGGAGGGCGTCGTGGAGGTTTATAAAACCACCACAAATATGCTCGTGGCAAGGATAATTGTAGCATTTTTAAAACTTGCCGCAATTCAATTTGTGGAGTCCCTAAACCGCCACTGTTTTCGCCAAAAATGACTTTGTTTCGAGAAAAAATCGATTTATTTAATTTAAGATAAAACCACTTTTTCTCAAAAAATAAAAAAAAGAAAAAAGCAGAGAGTCGCCACTTAATTTTTAAATGGAAAAATCAAGAAAACCGTTAAAATAATTTTAAAAGATTAAAACAGAAAAATCTTTTGAAAATCCCAAAGAAATGAGTTCGGGTTCATATTTCCACTTCAAGA
>JBCEWC010004166.1:0-28038 GCA_038996855.1 Solanum aculeatissimum | reverse complement strand
GGATCCTTGAATCAAGTCCCACACACCTTAATTCAAGCAACTAATCCACAAGATCAAACTTAATCAAGTCTTCTTCCCCAAATTATACAAGATAGCTTTAATGGAGGTCAAGAGAGCCTTAGGATCTTAAGAGTGTATAGGAGAGTTCTAATAGATAAATGAGGGTTTAGGGAATGTTTTAGGGGTTTAGGAGACCTTAGGGGACAAAAAGGGGGCTTAGGGAAATGTTAAATCACTAAAATACCATTATTAAGATGGAAATTTAAACTATACACAGCACCCAAATGGAAGCTACAGTGTCGTTTACAGGCACACGAGCCATTCAACCAACGTCCAACCTCCCTTAGCCAATTCTTCAATGTGAACTCCCGTAGGACTTTCTGTTACACTTCACGAACCACTGAATGGTCTGTTAAACTTGTGAATGTACGTGTAAGCCACCATCTAACCTCACTTAGACCCAAAATCATCAACCAAGCCTTGGCCTAGCCACTGTCCAACTTCACGGGACAGTGGACGAGCCGTCTAGTGTCAAACAGACCATCCAAGGTGTCGTTGAATTGCACTTGGCTTAGGGGTGGTTACAGGCCACCCTGAGATCACTGTGACATCCCACGGCACCCTAGACGGACCGTGCAAAGTGTCACGGTCCGTGCCAAAGTCCTTTGCCACTTTTCGGATCCTATCTCCAATGGCTTTCAAATTTTAGACAGTCTCACTGTTTGGTCCATATATCACTCATCAGATGTCGAAATTGAGTGAAACAACTTGTGTTACAAATCTAACTCAAAGATATTCAATTTTATATATGATATCTCACATAGTTCATCCCACATCAAAATTTATGACTATTTGAAGTACGCTACCGAAACAGTCCCTCTAGGCCAACAACTAGCCCAATTTGCATTCGGCTAATTAAACTCAACCCCTGACCACCAAACCTCAACCATGGCCTATAGTACATCCTATAATTCCAACCATAAGTATATTTTTCGAAATTTTTGGGTTGTTACAGATATTGTACGAAGTGCTAGTCAAAGTGGAAAAGTTCATCTTCCCTGCAGACTCCATGATTCTTGATTGTGAGGTTTACTTTGAGGTCCCAATCATCTTAGAAAGGTCATTCCTAGACACTGTACGAGTACTAGTAGACATGGAGTTAGGTTAACTCAAGTTTAGACTGGGTGATGATGAGGTCATGTTCAAAGTCTGTCAGTATACGAAGAAAACTAATTACTTGAAAATAGTGTCTGTCATTAAGAGTGTTGATGTGGTGCAACCAGAGGTACAATTTTAGAAAAAGCTAGGTGTTAAAACTCTGGAAGCTATGTCGATACACTTCGAAAGTGACAGTATCCCAGACTATAAGAAGACAATAAAGGCCCTAGGAGGGTTTGATTTTACTAAACATCAAGCCAAGCTTGAGCTAGACTTAAAGAATCAAGAGTCACCACTTACTACACCATCCATCGAGGAGCCTCTAGTGTTGGAGTTGAAGGCACTTCCAGCTCACCTGAGGTATGTGTTTTTGGGTACTAACAATACTTTGTCTATCATTGTTACTGCATATCTTAATAATGAAAAGGAGGACACGTTGATCTCGGTACTCAATAAATTCAAAAAGCCTATTGGATGGACAATTACAGACATCACTGGCCTCTTGCCTGGCATTTGCACTCACAAGATTCAACTTGTTAAAAACTATAAGCCAAGAATTGAGCACCAAAGGCATCTCAACCTACCTATACAAGTGGTTGTGTGAAAGAACAATATTAAGTGGCTGGACACGGGGCTGATATATTTGATTACTGATAATAAATGGGTGAGTCTAGTATAGTGCATTCTAAAGAAGGGAGGTATCACTGTGGTATCAAATGCTAGCAATGAGTTGATTCCCATGAGGATAGTCACCGAATGGAGGATCTGCATGGATTATCGTAAACTGAATGTATCCACAGAAAAGGATCACTTCCTCATGCCATTCATGGACCAAATGCTAGATCGCTTGGCAAGTAAAGGCTAGTAATATTTTCTTGGTGGGTATTCAGGCTACAACTAGATAACTATTGCTCTAGAGGACCAAGAGAAGATGATTTTACATGTCCTTATGGCACCTTTGCATTTAAGAGGATGTTATTCAGATTGTGTAATACACCAACCATGTTTTAGAGATGCATGATGTCCATTTTCTCAAATATGGTGGAGGATACTATTGAGGTGTTTATCGATGGCTTTAGTATGGCAGGAGACTCATTTGAAGATTGTTTGAGGCATTTGTAAGATGTACTCCAAAGATGTGAACAATGTCATCTTGTTATGAATTGGTAAAAGTGTCACTTCATGGTGAAGGAAGGCATTGTGTTGGGACAAAGGATCTCTATTAAAGGTATCGAGGTGGTTAGCGCTAAGGTTAAGGTGATTAATAACCTTCCTCTACCTATTTCTGTCAAAGGTGTGAGAAGTTTCTTAGGGCATACTGGTTTCTACAGATGGTTCATCAAAGACTTCTTAAAGATTATACATCCATTGTTCAAACTACTTGAGAAGGATACCAAGTTCGTGTTTGACTATGCATATCAGAAAGCATTTGAAGGGTTAAATAAAAGGTTGATATCAACACCGATCATTGTTGCTCCTGATTAGACCTAACCCTTCGAGATTATATGTGATGCAAGTGGGGTTGCACTTGGTGTAGTGTTGGGCAGCACAAAGAGAAAATATTACATCACATATACTATGTTAGTAAAGCCCTAAATATAGCACAAAAAACTACACTGTCACTAAGCAGGAATTACTTATAGTGGTCTTTGTCTTCGAGAAGTTCAAATCATATCTTTAAAGGACCAAAGTCATTGTGCATACTGACCACTCAATATTGAGGTATTTGATGGCAAAGAAGGATGCAAACCTGATATTGATTCTATGAGTACTCCTTCTTCAAGAGTTTGATGTTGAGGTGATTGATAAAAAGGGGACAAAAAATTAGGAAGCAGACCACCTATCTAGGCTTGAGGATGAAGTGATGCAAAAGTTTAACGATGGGGTAATGATTGATGATTTATTCCTTGATGAGAGAGTATTGGAAGAATCACATGATTTGATACTATGGTTCATAGATTTTTTAAACTACCTTGTTAGTGATGTATCGCTACCAAATTTGACTTCTCACCAGTGTCGTAAGTTTATGTATGATTTAAAGAAATTTTTCTGGGATGATCCATTCTTAATTTCATATTTGTGCAGATGGGATTATTCACCACTACATTCCTAAGGTTGAAATAATGACGTTTTTGGAGGTTTTTCATTTGTCATTAGTCGGTAGGCATCATAGTGGAATCAAGACAACACATAAGATCTTACAGTGTGGCTACTATTGGCCAACCATCCAACAAGATGTTCATGACTACGCCTAGGTGTGTGACAGATACCAGAGAGATGGTGATGTTTCTCACAAGAATGAGCTCTCTCTAAACCCCATTATGGTGATCGAATTATTTGATGTTTGGGGGACAGACTTAATGGGTTGATCATTAGCTCACATGGGAATAAGTATATTCTGGTGGTTGTGGACTATGTATCAAAATGGGTAGAGGCAGTGGAGGTTCCCATTTCTGCAATAGGTTGTTAAAATATCTTCTTGAAAAATATGAGGTAAAGCATAGGGTGGCAACACCCTACCATCCATAGACAAGTGGGCAAGTTGAGGTGTCCAATTGAGAGATTAAATAGATTTTGTCCAAGACTGTAAATGCAAATTGGACTGACTGGTCGTGAAAGCTTGATGATGTATTGTGGGCATACCGAGCTACGTTCAAAACTCCCATTGGCATGTCTCCTTATCAACTTGTTTTTGGTAAATCTTGTCACTAATAGGTAGAGCTTGATCATAAGAAAATGTAGGCTCTCAAAAAGCTCAATCTGGGTTGGAATGATGTAGCAAACTCAAGACTAAGCCAACTCAACGAGCTTGATGAGTTTCGTTTGAAGGTATATAAGATCTCAACCCTGTACAAACAAAGGATAAAGTTGTAATATGACCATCGCATTGAGAATCTCTAGTTTGCAATAGGAGATTTGGTCTTATTACATAACTCCAGAATGAAGTCATTCCCTAGCAAACTCAAGTCTAGGTGGTTGGGTCCATTTAAAGTGACACATGTTTTCGACCATAGGGTTATTGAGTTGGAAAAGAAAAATGGCAAGAGATTCAAAGTAAATAGACAAAGGGTCAAACAATACCTTAGAAATATTTAGGAAGTGCATACAGTGGAAGCATGGGAACTTGGTGAATTCTAAGCAACCAAGTGGTCTATGTCGTGCCGCAACACTAAATCAGACGCTACTTGGGAGGAAACCCAAACACACTTGCGCTTAGGCGCCCAGGTATGTTCTTTTTTACCCCTGTGCTTTATTTTGGTTTATTTTGTTGCATTGAGGACAATGACAGTGATTTTCAATGGGGTTTGGGTAGGTATAGGCCTTGGTGAAGTTGGAGTAATCAAGACTTATTACCATCCCAATTTTTGAGTCTGAGGGTTTTTCTTGCTTGTGTTCTTTATCTAAGGACAATTACTTTCTATTGAACCGACATGTTTAGGATGTATAAGTAGTATTAGTAGCATATTGTACTAATATATGTGGCATATGTTGGTTTTTGTTGAAAAATAATACCCTTCAGTTTTTTTATTAGTTAGTTTGATGACAACCATGGGAAATCAATGTTTAATAGTGTTTGTTATGACAAGTTAGCCTTAACTGTGATAAAATGCATGATCTAAGAGTCTATGTTGACATTGTAATTAGTGCCATGTGTGTGTGAGAATCATTGCATGTTTCTTATATTATGTTTCAATCTAGAACTTGACTTGTTACTTTGACTAAGACTTGAGGATAGTTGGTTAGGAAAGGATCTTAGACCATTGTTCATAATAGTCCACTTAGCCTAAATTGACCAACCAAATGCAGTGTGTATCCCTTGTTCCTAATGTTTTAGCCTTACATAGACCCTTTCTTTATAAATACCTGAGTAACCAAACCATTTTGTCTGTGAAATCCTGAATTTGGGCCTAGTCCTTCCTTGAATATTGTGTACCTCGACTCAGGCTAAAAGCCTAAGTTGAGGATGGATACCCGAAAAGTAGATCTGGTTCATAGGTTGGATATTGTGCACCTTAACTCAGGACAACAACCTAAATTGAGAGTGGCTAGTGAAAGGTAAATCACACTAAATGGGAATGGAAGCTAGTGATATATGAAAAAGGGGAAATTGTTCTATGGGTTCGAAAAAAATGAATAGATGCCTAAAATAATTAGCTAAAAAGTAAAAAGTAAAAGAAACAATGAGAAAAATAAAGAGGCAATGAGCAGAAAAATTAAAAATAAGGTACTCAGAATTATTTGAAATAGGAAAAATGGAGAATTAATTGAAAACACTAGTGTTGGTGAGGGAAAAAGTGTGAAATAATGCAGTGTCAAGGAGGGTAATTAGTCACTATGCTCCAAAAACATCATACTAAATTCCCCTGATCCTACGGTATAAACCTAAAATGTCCTAGAGTGATCCTAACATATCATAATAAATCTGAGGTCCATATATAGATGCTCAGAACAACATAAATAATATAGAAAAATAAAATTAATCTATAGGGTCATTACAATATCCTCTACTTAAAAAACTTCCATCCGCTAAAGTAAAGGCGTACCTGATGACTCATATAGGTCGGGGTGTTGCTCCCGCATAAATGCTTTCATCTCCCAGGTAGCCTCCTAGACCAGACGGTGTTGTCACTGTACCTTAACCATCGGTATGACCATAGAATGCAATTGTCAAGTATCCCGGACTAAAATAGCAATCGGCTACTCAACAAATGTCAGACGATCATCCAACTCAACTATATAATACTGCAGTACATGAGACTCATTTGGAATATATCGACATTGAATCGATACATGGAATACGAGGTTGATAGCAAAGTATACTGGAGGCAGGGCTAACTCATAAGCAATTTGCCCAACTCACTTTAAGATCTCAAAAGGCCCAATATATCGAGTACTTAACTTACCCCGTCTTCCAAACCGCATGACCCCTTACATGGGAGAAACTCTTAGAAATACACGATCTTTGACCTCAAACTGCAAGAACCGGCATCTATAGTCAGCATAACTCTGGTGCCAACTCTGAGTTATCCTCTGTCTATCCTGAATAACCTGAACCCTAGCCAGGGCATCTTGTAGAAAGTCTGTACTGTATGGACTCAGCTCTGAAGACTCAAACCCCTAACTAGAGTACAACATCGCCAGCCATATAATGCCTTAAATGGGGCCATTTGAATGCTAGTACGATAACTGTTATTATAAGAAAACTCAGCTAACGATAGAAATTGGCCCTATTGACCTCTAAACTCTAACATACATGCCCGTAACATATCCTCCAAAACTTGTATGGTGCACTTCAACTGTCCATCAGTCTGGAGATGAAATGTCATGCTCAAATCAACCCGGGTGCCCACCTCTCACTAAAACTCCCTCTAAAAGATAGAGGTAAATTGTGACCCTCGGTCAAATATGATCGATATAGGAACCCCGTGCAACCGAACGATCTCCTGAATATAAATACGGGCTAACCGTTTGGCACTGAAGGTAGAATAAACCAGGATGAAGTGTGCAGACTTAGTCAACTGATCAACTATCACCCAAATGCTGTCATAACCTTGGAAAGTCTGAGGAATCCCCATAACAAAGTCCGTAGTCACACACTCCCACTTCCACTCAAGATTGGACAACGGCTGACGTGTCCCACCATGACATTGATGCTCGACTATAACCTCCTAGCAACTGAGACAATGTGATACATAGGCTGTAATATCTCTCCTCATTCCCTTCCACCGGTAATGCTTCCTCAAATATCGGTACATCTTAGCTATACCTGTGTGGATAGAATATCGAGAATCATGTGGCTCCTATAGAATCAACTATACTAGATCCCCCACTCTAGGAATGCACAACCGACCATCGAATCTAAGAACCCCATCTGAAACAATTGTAGCCTGACCCCCAACACCCTGTAACACTCTGTCTCGGAGACCCACTAGTGACTCATCCTCAAACTCACGACCCTGAATCTGATCAACCAATGAAGACTAAGCCCCAAAAAAGTCCAATACTCGGCTGGAATCTGAAATATCCAATCGAATAAATTGGTTAACTAGGGACTGAATATCCAAATCTAACGATCGCTCCTTAACTACCAAGTGTGCTAAGCTACCCATATTCACCGTCTTTTGACTCAAGCATTCACTACAATGTTTGCCTTGCCTGGATGGTATAAAATAGAAATGTCATATTCAACCAACAATTCAATCCACCGTCTTTAGCAAGAATTAAGGTCCCGTTGAGTCAGAAGGTACTATAAGCTTTGGTGGTCCATATAGATATCACAATGCACACCATATAGATAATGCCTCCAGATCTTGAGCGCAAATACTATCGCCGCCTACTTGAAGTCATGAGTGGGTAGTTACGATCGTGGGCTCGTAACTAGTGAAAAGCATAAGCAATAACTCAAACCTGTTGCATTAATACATAACCCAGTATAATATAGGAGGCATCACAATATACCACAAAGCTCTCTCCCTTAAATAGGAAGGTCAGAACATAACGGTAGTCAGTAACTCTTTCAGCCTCCAAAAGTTAACCTCACACTCATCGAACCTCATCAATGACACACCTTGGTGACTCAATCGAATCAACGAAGCAGCAACAGTGGAAAAACCCTCAATGAACTACCTGCAATACCTTGCCACTCCAACAAAACTTTGAATCTCTAACACAGAAGTAGGTGTAGGCCAGCCACGAATCATCTCGACCTTAGTTAAACCCACACTAATACTCTCATCGAACACCATGTAACCTAAGAAAGCCACAGACTTGAGTGAGAACTCACACTTAGAAAATTTAGCATACAACTTGTGATCCCAGAGTATTTGTAGCACAATACGGAGGTGTTGGGCATGTAGCTCTCGACTCGATGAATAAACTAGAATATCATCAATAACAACCACCACGAAAGAGTCCAGATACAATCCAAATACCAGGGTAATCAAATCCATAAACGTTGTAGGGGCATTAGTCAGCCGAAAAGGCATAGCTAGGAACTCATAATCCCAAAATGAGTCCAGAAAGCAGTTTTCTGAACATCATCTGCTCGGATCCTCAACAGATGATTCCTCGATCTCAAATCAGCCTTAGAAAACACTAAGGCCCCTTGCAACGGATCAAATAAATCATCAATAATGGTTCTTCATCGTCACCTTATTTAGTTGTCGGTAGTCAATGCACATCTAGAAAGTCCCCTCTTTTTTTGTCATAAATAAGACAGGAGCTCCCTAGGGAGAAATACTTAGTTGGATGAATCCCAAATCTAGTAAACTCTGAAGCTATGAACTAAGCTCCTTGAGCTCTGTAGAAGCCATCCGATACGGAGGAATATATATGGGCTTAGTGTCCGGCTCAACCTTTATAGCAAAATCAATCTCCTGCTCAGGAGGCAACACAAGAAAATCTACTAAAAACATATCAGGAAACTCACATATAACTAGTACGGACTCCACAGAAGAAGTCTCAGTTGTCAAATCATTCACATGGACAAAATAATATGAACACTCTGCCGATATCAATCTCTTGGACTGAACATATGATATAATACTTATCGAAACCCGACTCACAAATACCTGCAAAATCACTAGAGATACCCAGTATCGCCAAGGTGACAGTCTTGGCATAACAATCTAATACAACGACATGAGGCCAACCAATCCATGACCAAAATAAGGTTGAAGTCTAGCATATCGAGCAGTATGAAGTCAACCCAAGTATCAAAACCTTGAAGAGTGATCACACGACCTCTGCAAACCGGATCTACCACAAGTGAATCCCCTACTGAGGTCGATACCCAAATCAAAGAGAAAAGTGGATGAGGAGTCACACCCAGGTGAGCAATATAATACACAGAGGCATAAAAAAATGTGGAACCTAGGTCAAATAAGGTTGAAGTTGGTTGTCGGCATATAGTAATCATGCCTTTGATGGCCTTATCAGAAGCCTGACCCGTGTTAGTGCGGCATAAAAGTTTCCTTGACGGCCTCTCCCTCGAACATCACTCTCGCCCCCAACTTTATCGCCCTTGTCGGGCTCTCTGGTACTTTGTTGATAACCCTGCTGGACCCTGTACTAATCATCTCTATGACCACGATCTTGACTTCTACCCCTACCGCTTGGTGTAGGAGTTGACCTGGAAGTCTGTGGGGCAGTAAGTGTTGCCCTCTGCTCTGGATAGTCTTTGAGCCAATGATTTGGTTCCCTGCACCCACAAAAACTTAATATAGCCCTGTCTCTGTGCTCACGGTCATACTGAACCAATCCAGCTGCCTTAGAACCCTGACTACCCACTGAAGGCATCCCAACCGGCCTTGAAGAAGTTGAGTCTCTCTTCCTCCACTCGGTGGGATAAGAGGAACCACCCCTACTAGAAGTACCTGGACCCTACTATCCACCCTCAAAAGTCTGTAATGATGTCTGGTATGGTTGGATGGTCTACCCCTACTGACCTTTCCTTGGAGGCTTGTCCCTCAGCACTCTGAATCCTATCTGGGAGCCACTGAACTCTCCTCCTCGTCTGGCTTTCTTGTCGCTATCTTCTTGGGCCTCGCAATTGATCTGCTCTTGAGAGCGAGCATGATCAACTATATCCAAAAATGAATGTCCTGAAGTCACCAGTGCATGTGTGCCCATCCTCAACTAGGGTCTCAGCCCTCGCACAACTTAGTAAATTTGATCCTCCTCGGAAGGAAACAAAGCTAAAACATACCAGGAGAGCTCCTGAAATCTGATCTCATACTGGGACACGAACATCTACCCCGGCTTTAATCGCATAAATTGATCCCGACGATGATATCTAAAACTCCTGGCAGAAACTTGGTCATAAAAGCCTTTGTGAACTCTGCACAAGTCAACAGTGTGGCATCTACCTACTTTCTATTCCAGCAAGTCTGCTACCAATGTCTAGTGGTACCATCAAGTTGATTAAATATTTTATATATTTTTAATAAATAAAATAGTTAAATATATTATATTATTTTATGGCTTTACATATTATCACACATATAAAACTATAAGAAAAGAAACGTATGAACTAAGATTATTATAAAAAGGTAAAATACAGAATAACGTGATTATTACAAAATAGGACTTTTCATTATTAACAATATATGATAGAATAAAATTTAAATAACAATTACATCAAAATTGAATTTAAATTATAATACCTTTCGAGACTTGTGAAGATCGTTCTCTTGGTATAATATATAGATATTGAAGTAGTCTTCTTATCCCTTTAGAATTGATATGATTTTAGAATTCAAATAAAAATAGAATATCATATGTAGAATTTATGTTAAATATTAGTATAATAATTGAATAATAATAAATTAAAAAATTAATAAATACCAATTTTGTTAGTGGATATCCTTTTGCCTATTTTTTGTGGACTCTTTTTGAATTTTGTATTTTTTGGAACGTTTTCCCCCCTATTTTTAAAGCCGTTTTTGGGACTTAGTTTTTTTGGGACTTTTTTTAAACGTTTTTTGACCCTTTTTGTAGGGGTGGGCATTCGGTTCTTCGGTTTTAAAAAAGTGTGTGTCATATACCGAACTGAAATATTTCAGTTTGGTTTGATCTTTTCAAGTTTGGTTTGATTTATTTGGTGTTTTTAAAATAGTTTTTTGGTGCAAACTAATGAAAAATAAAATGAGGACAAAATTAAAATATAAGACATTTAAAAACTTAAAGTCATGTTAAGTGATAATGTGCTTCCATGGAACAGTTATTATGCTTAAAAAAACTATATTTTTCTTTTCCAAGAACTTGCGCCTCCAACTATTGTTTGACGAACACAAGCACGAAGACATCCTTTACATGACATAAATCAGCAAAAATATGTATGAAGTTCTCTTAGAAAATAATATTTCAAGTTAACTATATAAATTATAAATTTGTTGTTACTTTGACTTGTTTCATGAATGATTTAATTGCTAATTGATTTATATGTATATAAACATAATTCTATTTTTTTAGTCTAATATATATATAAATTTTTTTTTAAAATTTAAATAAAAGTTCGGTTCTTCGGTGCACCGAAGTTTCGAGACCCCAACACCGAACACCGAACCAAAGAACCGAATTTTAAAAAAAATAACACCGACATCGAACCAAAAAATCAAAGAACCGAAACCGAAGAACCCAATTAGTTTGGTTTGGTTCGATTTTTTTATAATTATGCCCAGCCCTAACCATAGATAGAAAAAAGGCGAACATATGTTATTTTAGCCTCGGAGAGAAAATATCACTGTAATCCTCAAATATTTGAGTATATTTTTTTGTGGCAACAGTAAATTTAAAACATAAAGAAACCATTGCACGAAAACTCATATTTGTCAAAGACAATGCAATGATCACTAGGAAGTGCTCCAAATCTGATATAAAATACATGGATCGTCTCGAGATCAAGGGATGAGTAGATCTTAAACAAGAAAGTCACTATGTAACTGGCCGAGACATGCTCATATGCTAGATTACTAGATTTAATGATTGAAAGTAGCCACAATTTGAGAAATAAAATTATATGGGTAGGATCAAAATGATGGCACGACCCTACAAAGAAAGAATTATATGGGTAAGGTCAGAATGATGGCACGACCCTACACAAATCAGATTTGAGAAAGTAGTCACCGAAAAGATGGCACGATGCTACATAAATTAAATATAAAAATAGTCACCAGAAGGATGGCATGATGCTATATAAATTAGATATGAGAAAGTACTCACCGAAAAAATGGCATAATGCTATGCAAACACTGAGGGATACGGAGTTGACAAAAACAGCCCTAGAAAGTCGCCAAAAATTGATGCACGTTGGCCTCTTTGACTAAGTTTTCTTCCCCTAAATATCGGGTTCATGCATATATCATTGGCCCTAATTTTGTTAACATAACCAATGGTCACACAGGCGGCATATATGGGTCATAGCCACCTGTTGGCAACGGAAGTTCTTTGATTCTCTATTAAGATCATAAAGGCTCTAATACCATGTGAAAAATATAAGAGAAAAATTATTATTGAATTTTATGTCTACATTATTACATTGATACCCTATTTATAAATACTATATTAGACTCCTTTTCCAACTAGAAAACTATAATACAATTTGTTGAGATTTGCTTTTAGTTACTGCACGAGTTTTTAGCAAAATAAGTTGTTTAGTTTAAGATATATTTGAATTTTAAATTTTAGTTAGGTTGTTTAATTTGTTGAGATATTTTAGGTTGTTTTTAAATTTCAAATGATGCAGATTTTCTATTTTATGTTGGCTATTTAAAGCTCCTCAATGCTTAATAAAATTATTCAAAGTTATTGAAAGCATTTTCAATCCATTGAGAGACTCTTTCAATCTTTTTGCTACCCCATTCATCCTTTTAAAAAAAACCAACACAATCCTTTTCCAAGTGGGATACTATTCCCTATTTCTATTCCTACTACTATTCCTATTCCTATTCCTCTTCTAAGTAAGATTGTATATCCCTATTCCAATTCTAACAATTGGCACTTATAATTGTATACAGTTTTAGGCAGGGGCTTAAGCACCCTTTTGATGTCAGTATAGTTTCCAACTTAGCACCTTTTTTTCTAGGGTGGCTAAGTTTTTACTGAATACAATTGTTACTTGTCTCTAAAAAAAACATCTCATGACATATTTAAGACTACAAGTTTCAAAAGTCTTTCTATATTTCTTAGACTCATGCACAGTAAAATGCCGTCGCATTAATTAAATGAACAGAATAATAATTTAAGATTATAGTATTCAAAGACATTATGAATATTTATAATAGAATTATCTTTTTTTTAATCTTATGATGCTAGTGTAACACCCCACAACTTCCAAGCATAAATTCGAACCTTTTTTGTATGCATATAGGTCCGAACCCAATGACTTCTAGGTTGTGCATATATGTCAAGGTCTTTTTCTAAGTATTTGAAGCGCATCGGACGTGGTTTAGGGCCATAAGGAACCTCAAACACACAGCTAGGTTGAAACCATTTCTATCGACTAAGTTTTCACATGAATTCATATATGGGTCAACTTCAAACGACCATATCTTCATCTTATAAAGAGTTAGGTGACCCATAACCTATCAAACGAAAGGTCTTTGAATCTTCTTTCCACTGCCACCAAGTTTGCCTCAATCAGAGTTTGTAGTAAAAAGTTACAACCATTTTACCAGAACATGTTTGGACTAGACAACTCGGCGAGCTAGGAGGTCAATTCGATGCCTCGCCAAATAGGTTTGGTGCATCGTCGATTGAGCTCACTAAATGGACCCAAAAACATTCAAAAATTGTAAAATTAGGTGATCTAAAGCTCCCATTTGGCGACTCACTGACTGGGTCGGCAATGGGACCTCATGATCGCCGATTTAGCCAAAGAAACTAATTAAAAGATTATTTTTTCGATTTTGATGATTTTCTTACATTTCCAAAAGCGTATTTTTGACCTTTTATCCTCAATTAACTTCACCAAACCTATCTTATAGCCTAATAAACCCTCATTCACGCTAAAACCTCAAATAAACCAAATTCACACGTTCTAAGTTCTCTCACGGAAGAAGCTAACGTTCTTCACCTTTAAGCCTCAGTTTGAAGTTTCAAGTTAGTGTTTCTTTCCAGGTATGTAAGGCTACTCATAATGTTGGATTGAGTTTATCCACGTGCTCTATAATTTAATTCCATCGTTAAAGAGTTCGGGTTGAGTTATAATCCTAACTCTATTGAGTTTTCGAATGAATTATTGTTTCTATTAATGAGTTCCATGTTTATTCATTGAGATTGTGTTTATACATATGAGTTTTATTCTTGAATTGTTGTTCATGCCTAGTTTCACATGAACCCTAGTTGAGTTATTACTTTGCTTCCTATAATGCATTGTTTTGAGTTAAAAATGATATATTTTCATGCATTGAGTAAAGTATGAGTTTTCAGGGACATGAGTGTCCCAAATGCATATATTATTTATCTTATGCATATTTTATTGAGTCTAAATGAGTATGAGAATTGAGCACAAATGATATTTTCGAGAAAAGAATTTTGATGAGATGTGAGTAACCTTAAAAGCATGTTTCATTAAATAAAAGAGCATGAAGAGTTTAGAAGAGTTTTTGAGTACAGTCCAATGAGACTAGACGAGATAATTTTTGAGTATTTTACTCACTTGAAGTATATGAGCATAATGAGTTATTTTTAGAAGTAGTATTGAGCACCGATTTAGGTAAGAGTAGAGGCAATTCAAACCCCATAAACTACGTAGCCACCATAGGATAGGATCGTGCCGTTGGTTCGGGCGACAACTCACTTGTCCCAAAGAGAACTTTTACATGGGTCCATGAGTTGAATTCGCGTCTCTTGTCTGGCAAGGTATTGGACGAACGTAGCAACAACAGAATTTCATTGTATCATCACTAGCTCATAAGTGATGGTTGTCGGTTAGAGAAACTCCCCAAAAAATAAACATTATTATTTTACTGAGTTGCATTTATTTACCATTTTTGTAAAGCATTGTATTACTCTTATATTTGCATGCTTCATTGAATTGAGTAATTTCAATATTCATTCTATTCAGTATGTTTCCTTTCGACCATTTTACATATCGTACATTCCATATATGAACGTCATTTGACACTGCATCTTTTCATCATGCAAATACAGGTATTAGGAATCCTCAACAGGCGCATCGTTGAAGATCAGATTCCTTCCAACTTTGGTGAGACCTTGCATTGGGAGAAATCCTTTATTTCAATTATCATTCCTTTGTCTAGTTGTCCTTTTGAGGTAGTCGTAGGCTTATCTTGGCACCTTTTTATTGATTTAGTTGGAAGCTTCATAGACAGAGTAGAATGGAGTTGATATGTTCCTTTTGGGAGTCTGTTTTTGAACCATGCTTTCATTATTGAGTTATGACGTTTGAGCTATATTTTATTTTGAGTGGAGTACTTTAAATCACTATATAATTATTGATGACAATGGTTGAGTTCCCCACTTGAGATAATATTTTAATGTTTTAAGTCTTCTGTTGAGTAAGTTAGTCAAACCAAGTGTTCGCTTGAGAACCAACAGTGGTTTCTGAGTGTTGGCCACGTCCAGGGTATAGGTTCAGGGTGTGACAGTTTGTGACTCTTCTACTCATTCTAATAAGATGTTTAACTTGTTTGAAAAGACTATCTTGACAATAGGCCAAGAAAATGTGGTGTAAGTGCGACTGATAATGCAAGTAAGAACAAAAAGTGGGTGACATATTGAAGGGAGTGTTCCCGCATATTTTCTGGGCTCCTTGTGTTGCTCACTTATCAACTTGATGTTCTGTGACATTTTCAAAGAAGCCTTGTACTCTAAAGGTGAACTTGATATTTGATTTTCCTTTTTAAACTTCATGTTAGTTTGCTTTACTTATTAAGTACTCCCTCTGTCCCATTTCCTGGCACTGTTTGACTTAGTGTGGTGTTAATGAAAAAAGAAAGACTTTTAACTTCTTGTCTAAAATAATCCTTAGATATTTGTGTGGTTGTAAATCATTTCACTAAGGGCAAAAGGTGAATTTTAAAGTAATATTGTTTCTATTAATAGTAAGGTAACATTCTTTTTAGAACGGACTAAAAAGAAAAATGTGCCACATAAAATGGAATAGACAGAGTATTAATTTATTTATTTTTGAACAATTTTTGGTAAGGTTATTAAGATACATTCTTATATCAGTCAAAGGGCATTGTTGTTTAATATGATGAGGCGATACACAAAGCAATGAAATTTGGTAAAATCCGCCAAAATGAGATTTGCAATAGATCTTGACTTTGTATAGTTTTTTATAAGCAAAAGAAAATTTTGAGAACCTTGTTTATGCCAATTGAATGCAATGAGTGTCTATGCAAAGGAAACTCTTGGGAAAGAAGTGAGACACATCATTGGTCCATATTTTTGGAATGACACTAGTCAAGCACTTGAAGTTGGTGGGTCCTTTACATAGTGTACTTCGTAAGGTGGATGGGGAGAAAAAACCACCAATAGGCTATATTTATGAAGCCATGGATAGGGCCAAAGAAAGTATTGGAAAGGAATTCAATTATCAACAACAACATACCCAGTGAAATCCCACAAGTGGGGTCTGGGGGAAAGGAATACAATTATGATGACAAGAAATATGGGACGTGTTTTTAAAATCATTGATACAAGGTGGACAGCTCAACTTCATCAACCTTTGCATGCAGCAGGACATGTTTTGAATTTGAGGCTCTTTTATGAAAACAATGACATGAAGACTTCAGCCGACGAAGTATGGGAGGGATATCATGCATGTGTTGAGAGGAAGATCCCAGATAAAATTTGCAAGATAAAATAGGGAAGGAGCTTGGTGTGTACATGCAAGTTAATGGCCTACTTGGAATTGATTCAGCCATTAGATCCAGAAACTTAAGGTCACCAGGTGAGCATTTCAACTTTTAATTGTCTTTAGAGTTTTAACTTTTAAGTTATTATGTATTAACTTTTAAAATAATTCCTCTATAGTTGAATGGTGGATGTAATATGGTCATAATGTCCCAAACTTGCAACAGTTTGCTATTAGAGTGCAAAGTTTTTAACTTGTAGCTCATACGATTGTGAGAGAAATTGGAGCATGTATGAACATGTGAACCATATTACATTATTACTAAATTAAATGGTATCTTAATTGTCCTAAGTCCTATTAATTACTTTCTACGACTTCTGTACAGGTTCATACTAAGAGGAGAAATAGGCTTTAGTTAAGACACCTCAATGATTAGTGTTCATCGAATATAATAGAACATTGGTGCATCGTTAATGTTCGCAATACCATTGATCCAATTTTGTTGAATAGTGTTGATGATGCAAATGAATGGTTAAGTGGAGCACCCCAAGATCATGAAGTCAAAGAAGTATACGAAGGAGAAGGTCTCACTTATGGTGATGTTGCTATGGCAAGTGGTGTTGAGGAGAATATTTATGGTTTTACGGGGAGCACTTTAAGGGGAAAGGAAAGAGTAGCTACAACTTCAAGTTCAAGTTCAAGTAGAACCTTCATTGATGAGCCCTCCGATAATGAAGAAGATGAGGACCAAGTAGAACCCTTGTTGAAGAATAGGATTTATCTCCCTTTGTGATTCAGTTATGCATTTGTTTTAAATATTATGACTTTTAAGGATTATTGACTATCTATTCACTTTTTAATCTAAGAATTGAAAGATTTGCTTAATATGTTATCTCTATTAAGTTCTTGATTATTTATCAATGCATATTTAATATTTTTTATTTTTATACTAAATACCCGCTTTATTTGGAAAAAAACGTGCACTTCTCTTCACACTTCTCGCTTCTGTGAAGCGAACCCACGTTGCTTTTTTCTGCTTCTCGCTATCCAAAACACTCATCAGAGACATCTTGACTGGCATAACTAATTGCTTGACAATATTTGTCAATATGCAGCCCGTGGAAGACAAGTATGACCAAGACAATAAGTTCAGACATACAGCTTAATCTGAAAACTGTAATATTTAGGAGTCGCTTGGTTGTAGGGACTAAGAAAAATAACCGTTACATGACAAATGTAGCATTTAGTTGGTTAGAAGAAAATGAATTTTGTGATTAACTAATGTAATATTAGTTTGGTGGTTTTAATACACGCATTCTGTTTAGGAATTTACAGATAAGTTATCTAGGATAGAATGTGAAATAAAATACATGTATTAGCAATATGAGGCTAAAAGAATTTAAGATAAAAATGCCCTTAAAGTAAGTACCTTAGGTAGCCATCCCTACATTATTATTGACAACTGCATAAAAATCTCTACAATATTATTTTCCCATAACAATGCCTTCATTAATATTCACGTATAAACAATTCCTACATGATAATCCCCCACATAACTAATATGTGAAGGTCCCCTAGTTCTACCATCAGCTTGGCACTTATGTTTGTTTGTTAAACTATCAACGATCTTGACCACTGTTCACTCTCACCAATTACACATGTAGACTCAATTATTGCAATTATTCAAGCATCATTAGAGAGGATGAACGTGAAATGTATAATTTCAAACCCTGAGGTCAAATTGACAATGAATTAACATAACCTATGGTGGAGTTCAAATTTGAAAAGAAATCCTATCATTTCAAGCATCAAAACAAAATCCTCAAAATATCCAATCTCTTTAACCAACGTTTCCAAACTCTAGCAGTATGCTCTTTCTAGAGTAGTTTACAAACTTCATCTATCTTACAGTGCCAGAGTCCACACTCAGTCCTCTATCCGAACCAAAATTTGTTTTCTCTTCCTCCACGTGAGTTTGGTTGCACCTGTTTTGTTCATAACCTTACCCCTGGAAAAGATAAACTTCAACACAAGGCTTTTAAATGTGTCTTTCTCGGGTATTCTCGTCTACAAAAAGGTTACAAATGCTTTGATCCCTCTACCAATAAGTACTTTGTCTCTGCAGATGTTACTTTTTTCGAGACTTCTCCATATTTTTCTTCTAATACGGAAAATCAAAAGGTCATATCAGTCCTGATTCCAACCATTCCAACCCCAACTCCACCTCCGACTTTTAAGGTCTATTCACGGCGACCTCAACCTTCTTCCGAGCTTGTTAATCCAGTTAGTACTTTTGAAACAGGTACACAAAGCAATCCTGGTGACTCGTTACCTGCTCCAACAATGTCTTCTGCTTCGGTCGAGCACTTATCAAATGATCTTCCCATTGCTCTTCGCAAAGGTGCTAGAACAACTGCTAATAAAACTCCCATTTATGCTAATTTAAGTTATCATCGGCTGTCACCTTCATATCATGCCTTCATTACTAGCTTATCAGTAGTCAAAGTTCCCAAGACTGTGACAGAAGCACTACCTTGTTCCTTTTCCTGAAGGCAAAACCACAGTTGGCTGTCGTTGGGTATTCACAGTTAAGGTAGGTTCGAATGGAGCTATTGATCGTCTCAAAGCGAGATTGGTTGCTAAGGGATACACTCACGTTTATGGCATTGATTATGGAGATACTTTCTCACCAGTTGCCAAGATGGCTTCTGTCCATCGTCTCATCTCTATGGCAGCAATGAATCATTGGCTCCTGTTTTTAGTTGTACATCAAAAATGCATTCCTCCATGGGGAACTTGCTAAAGAGGTATATATGGAGCAACCACCAGGGTTTGTTGCTCAAGGGAGTAGAGTAGTTTGTAAACTTCGTCGATCTCTTTATGGTCTCAAGCAGTCTCCCAGAGCATGGTTTGGTCGTTTTTGAGGAGTTGTCCAACAGTTTGGACTGATCCAAACAGAAGTTGATCACTCTGTATTCTATAGGCATTCATCTCATGGCAAAAATATCTTTTCAATTGTTTACATTGATGATATTGTTATCACAGGAGATGATCATGAAGGTATTGTTCAACTCAAACAACACCTCTCAAGTCACTTTCAGACGAAGGATTTGGGCAAGCTGAAATACTTTCTAGGCATTGAAGTGACACAGTCTGGCCATGGTATTGCAATTACACAAAGGAAATATCCCTTAAACATTTTGGAAGATGTTGGTATATTGGATTGCAAACATGTGGAAAGTCCTATGGATCCAAATGCTAAGCTTATTCCAGGACAAGGGAAGCCTTTAAAAGATCCTAGCAGATACCGAAGACTTGTTGGCAAACTCAATGATCACGCGACCAGATATCTCATTTGTTGTTAGTCTAGTTAGCCAGTTTTTGCAATCACCTTGTGATAGTCACTGGAATGCAGTGATTCGCATCCTGCGGTATATCAAAAGCTCTCCAGGACAAGGCTTATTGTAGGAAGTAAGAGACACCAACATTATTGGATATTCTGATGCAGATTGGGCAGGATCTCCTTTTGACAGACGATCTACTTCAGGATATTGTGTTCTAATTGGAGACAATCTAATATCTTGGAAAAGCAAAAAGCAAACTGTCATAGCTAGATCAAGCTGAGGCAGAGTATCGAGCTATTGCACTAGCTACATGTGAACTTATATGGTTGAGAACTTCTCCAAGAATTGAAAATAGGAGGAGTTGAACCGATGACATTGATTTCTGACAACCAAGTTGCACTACATATCGCTTCTAATGTTGTGTTTCATGAAAGAACGAAGCACACTGAGATAGATTGTCACTCCATTCGGGAAAAGATTGAGCCTGGATTGTCACGAGTTTTGTCAACTCAAAAGATCAATTGGCGGATATTTCACAAAATCCCTCCACGGATCTAGAATTGACTATATTTGTGGCAAACTAGGAGCATATGACTTATACGCTCCAACTTGAGGGGGAGTGTTAATTATGGTATAACTGGATAGTTTAGATATGAGAATATTTAAATATGGTATAATTAGATAGTGTAGATATGAAAATATTCCCCAATAAATTAGAAGATTATGTAATATTATAATTAGATAGTGTAGATATGAGAATATTCCCTAATTATCTCCTAACTTATTAGGGAATATTCTCATATCTACACTATCTAATTATACCATATTTAAATATTCTCATATCTAAACTATCCAATTATACCATATAGTTAACACTCTTCAAATTCGTTGTACTCCATGGACTCAGTCGCTGCCAAGTGTCAGAAAATAGCATAAAAGATATGAGCCAAAATAAGGAATATCTTATTCTTGGTTTCAGCAGTGTGAAGACTTATAGTTTGTAACTTCTACAGTTAAGGCAATTGCTTCCTTGGGCTATGATGTCGAAAAGCCTTTGGAATTCTTTCATGAATAAATGTAATTGAGAAATCTTATCATAATCAAGTAATGGAACTTCTCACTAGTATGATCAATGCCTAAACCAGGATCTCCAATCCCCAGAACGATATCCCTTTCCAACAAACTAAATTAGTCTTAAATTGTGTAGTTCAAAGTGTGGATTTCAAATTCATCTCCAAGTCCAGCTTGAATTATTAATGTAGAGAGTTGTCAAGCATGATATCACGAACATTTCCACTCAAAAAAGTAGTTCAGTACTAAATCAGAACATTGACTACACAAGAGCTGAATAGTTATCTCAAAGTGTACTGTGAAACATACCAGCTTGCCACTTTCAGAAAACCATTTGCTGAACAGTGAATGTGCATTGACTTCGACCAATTGGCTTCGTGGGTATCTGATTTACAACAGTATTATTCAACAGGAAAAAGAGGTCAGCAAAGCATCCAAGTGCTGGGACATCCAGTAAAATACTAGATTTGTACAAACCTAAAGCTAAAACGTATGGAAATTTTTTGCGCTAATGCTTTGCATAAAGATGTCTTTCCTGTTCCTGGAGGTCCATGCAGAAGAATAATGCTACAAAGAATTAGAAAATTGATCAGTGAGATAACTGGATACTGAAGTGTATTCATGTTTTTCCTAAGGAGATAGGGGACATCACCCCCAAGTTTTAGACAGTTTATGAGGGTATAGGTGGTATAACTGGATACTGAATGACGGACAGGAAAAGATAAACACAATTGAGGACAGCTCAGTTTTGATATATTCATAAGGTAATAAAGGTTATACAGAAGAGAGTTGTGAGGGAGAATAAACCACAAAATCAATATCTGATAACTACTGCCGGAATACCTTATTCATGTTCACAAAGGTAGATTTGATCAATTTTCAGTTTACATTGTACATTAATTTTGCAAATAATTGGTCTAGAAACTACCAGAAAATTTGATTAATTTTGCTTAAAAGGAATGACAAAGATCACTTTCAAAGAAAATATGTTTGACTCTTAGGTTAAACATAAAAGAATGGAGTAATGAGCAGCAATATTATCTGACAGCAACATGCACTCAACATGTTTCAAAATGTCTGTAATTAATCTAGTTCTTTCACAAATCTTGGCACATTCAGAAAAGCTACTGAAAGTTTTTTTTTCTTCCCAAGAGGAAAAGACTCACAAAATATAAACAATACATTCAGGCATAATAAAAAGTTAAAAATAAAACCAGTTAAGTTTAATTCTCAATTATTCAAAGAATAAGAAACAACTACGTAATAGCTAGAAAATGAATTTCTACAGTCTACATGTAATACCCTGTAAGTTGGAAGGTCGGAACAAGGAAACACTTGCAGGAAACTGGACATTGTCAGGTTCTACGAGGGCCAACTATGGCCCATAGAAGGAACCACGGGCTGTAGAAGGCCTGGACATTGTCAGGTTCTACGAGGGCCAACTATGGCCCGTAGAAGGAACCACGGGCTGTAGAAGGCCTGTCGTATATGGGCCAGTGCCTTTGAAAATTTTTTGGGAAACTGGAAAAGTTACGAAATTCATGACAGGTCACGGATAAGTTTACGGGGTGTAATAAGGGATCGTAGATGGGACAGTTGAGCTGAAAAAAATTTCAAAGTATAAGAGGTCAAGTACGAGGCCATACTACGAGCCGTAGATAAGGCTCGTGGTTTGGGCAGTGTGATATGGAAATTTGGCTAAGTATGGGGTGCTTCTATGAGGGGCATCTACAGGTCGTAAAAGACCGGACAAGCTAGTAGATTGGTTTCGTGACTTGAGATTCAGAAGAAGGATTTTTGGCCCAGTAAATACGAAAGGTAACCACGACTCATAGAAGGTTATACAGGCTGTAGACCTAGCCTCGTGGATCAACTTCAGAACCTGGAAATTTTTTCTGACTTTCACGAAATCCATTTGACAGGTCGTATAAGGGTCTAAGAGCCGTAGATCCCTCTCATGGTTTCTTCCGATCAATTTTTAGTGAAGGGCATTTTGGTCTTTTCTTCCTACCCTAAGCCCTAGACTACGTCGTTTTAACCCTATAGCTACCCATAACCATGCCAACCCAAGTCATATTCACCTCATTCTCATCCTAACCCCAAAACACTCAAATTCTCTCAAGTCTCTCATTTTCAAAGCTCCATAGAAGACTCCAAGCAAGGGTTTCAAGCTCCATCACTTCAATTCTAATTCCTTCATTAATTTCATCTAAGGTATGTGGATCTTCATCCATAAGTACCTTTTACCCATGAAGCCCAACTAATTCTTCCTTTTTCATTCAATTTCAATGAAGGTATTTTAAGAATTTTGTGATTTCAACTCCAATTCCATGACTTTTTATTTATCTAGTGAATTCTTATCGAACTATGCATAAATTGTGGTTGATTGCATATTTCCTATGGTTTACAAAGTAAATTCTATCTCATGTTACTTAGGGTCCATAGATTTGACTATGGGCTCTTCAACAATGATTTTACATTAATTCAATTCTACTTGATTATGCATGATTTACATTCAATTGCATGATTTCAAGCTTATTTCATGTGAACCGATACTTTACCATAATGTTTGCTTACAAGTCATGATTATATTAATTCAAGTGTTCAAGCATGTTTATGAAATAGGGTGACTTAAGGCCTAAATAGTGACTCAAGATCCCAATTTAGTCAAAGTTATGATATGAATTATAATGATGGAAGGCCTGCACCCACATTACATATGTTACATGAAAATGATTTATTTTATGAATATGATTTTTATCGAATTGGATTGGTCTACTTGATTTACCTTTCCACCATGACAAGCTTACGAATTATAACAAGTATGATTTATGCTTATGATACGTATTCCGTGGGATTTGACTTAGCACCGAATGAGGCTTTGAGATGGGAGCTCGACTTTACGGGGTCCTTGTATAAAGCTTCTAGTCTCATAACTACGTGCCACCGTAGAATTACGTTGACAATATGGCCTAGCTAGTGAATCCACATATAGCATTATGATTATGACACTCGCTTAGCGAGGTAGAGTCCTTCCTTGGCAAGTAGGTTGTCTTTTCTCTAATGTACAGGTAGACATTGGGATTCCATGTTATAGATGACATGGTCTTATTGTCGGTTATGGTTCCATCCCACATATGTAAGTAGTTTATGACACTTTATATGATCTTACCTATGCTTGATTTGTGCATTGACCATTTTACCTTTACTTATGCTTCTACCTTTCATGTTACATCACGCTCTTTACTTGGTCCTTGCACTACATGATTTTCTTACATTGCATAGCCTACATACTTAGGGGTCGTTTGGTAGAGTGCATTGGCAAAAATAATGCATGCATTAACTTTTTGTATTAGTAATACCTTGTTTGGTACACTATTTCATATTATGTATAACTACAACAACAACATATCCAGTGGAGTTGTTCTATCATTACACTTCTACTTATTTCTAGAGTTGTTCTTTCTAGACTTCTCAATTCTACAACTTTCATTCTAGAGTTCTTTCAACTCTCTACAATTCCTTTAACATTCTAGATTCTCCATTTTTTTGGAGATTAAGTTGGTGATGACTTTTTAACAGTATGCAGTGCATTTTACAGAGACCTATCTTTGCACACTGCTACTGCACAATCCTAATTTACTCCAATTGCCTAAAGTACAGAATATAGAAGTAAGCTTCAACAAGAACTGATCATCAAGCAAAGAATACAAGGCACAATGAAATACCACAATCAAACACGATTCTGGCATGCAAAGCTTGGCACCATAAAATATTTGTGAATTTGGTGAACAAGTTTCTTACCGATTCCAGGATACAAGGAATGAATTAACTCTCTTTTCAGTGAAAAGCAACGCACTTGCTGCATAACGTAATAATCTCTGCTTGAGACCAGATTCGTATATTAAACTGTAGAAATAAAAAGATAAATCACGTCTAGGTTCCTTGAAGAAATCTAAGTTCTTTTGAGCTAACGAGTGACACACCTTTCCCACATTCCATTAAATTCTTTTGCAGGAAGAATCCATTCATTAAATGTAGAAAGCTGGCCATCCCCACTTAATTCTTCACAAGGTCCTTCCTCACTAAGCTGAGAAATGGAAATGTCCAATTCAAATTCAAATAACGGGGAGGTCATAAAATTGAACAAATCAACTCTCATTAATTAGGTGAACAGTGTTTGCTATGCTCACACCACCTCCAATTACTCTTCATTTCTTTTTCACTTCTTTCCTCTCTTTTTTTCTTTTCTTTTGTTTACTTGGACAAGATTTATGAATAACTAGACATCAAATAACCCTTTCATAGAAACAGTTATATGTAATGATAACTACAACAATGGAACAGATGAACCGTATGTTAAGTTGGAGCTAGGGAAGGACTTCCAAATTCAATTACAATACTGGTCAAATTTTTAGCAACTTCTAGTGTATCTTGAAAAATCCTTTAGGGTCTATCTGTCCAGTTAGGTAGGAAACAGGAATACCAAAAGGGCTTGGGACTTTGAGTAACATAACTTTAGTAACAGAAGCAGACCTGAAATACATGAACGATTGGTTTTACTTGCCAGAACAGAAGGATATCTCGGTTCTCCAGCCAGACATCTACAAAAGAAAAAATGTGGCAGTGCATTATACCAAAGAGTAAGCTTGGTAATCATTACTTTGCTTCTTTTTGCTATGCTAACGGAGTCTATAGAGACAAGAGATTCTATACCTGTGTCACACACACATATGTGCTGCACATTTTCAGCAAGAAAGAGATCATCAATTGGAACCGGAATTGGACCATCCACATAGCTCATACTCCTCTTTTCCAGCATTCTGTACAAGATGATCAGATTTGCCCATATAACCAAAACGCAATTTTGAATGAGAAATTGAGTAATAAGAAAAAGTAACTTGAGCCATAAATGTCACCAAATGAAAGAGCTTGTACATTGACAATTCCCAGAGAAGTCAAATGCAAAAATAGCAATAGAAACTATGTCTCAACCCCAAGCTAGTTGGGATGGCCATATGAATACCCACCATCCATTACACTCTATTAGGACCCATTTAAGTTGAATATTCAGTAATTGGGGGTTCTCTAACACTGGAAGCTCACTATATTTCCTAGTGACATACAAATTTCTAGCAACAACAAGCCTAGGCATAGCATCACCACAAAGCCTTAACCCCCAACAAATTAAATTTGGCATTTAATTGCATGGAAATGGCCACAGAAGTATCAGTATGGTGTATGCCAACTGTCCTCTTACCCCATACAGGCCAAGGGGCACTTTGTGCGTGAGATATGCTACTTCTTGCCTTGTTTAATCACGCTAATACAGGTTACATACTTCAACGCCTACTTAACTGAGATACAAATGTTGAAACTTACATACCTCTCAACCGATAACCTAACATCATCAATGTGAGCTGTACTTGAAGGCTTCAAGCAAACTTCAACTAACAAAATTGAAATGTTTCAGCTCTAAAAGAAAACAAATATCTATCTAAATCCACAAACAAAGTTTATTCTACATAGAAAAATGTAACAAATGTATAATATTGTGGAGTACCTGAAACGAGAACTTTTTCTTCAGGTAATGTGAGTGATGGTGGTGGAGCAGGATCCGGAACAACACTGTTCTGCTCGCTGGTGTTGACTTCAGCAGCATTGACCATGGAGATTTCCATTGGAGCACTCATTTTGTTGCGATAATGTGGAAAGATCAGGTTAAAATGCTACTACATAAATGCAGAAAATGCAGAACGAAGAAGAATTGGCAACCCTAGTAGGGATTGGAAAAAAAAAAAAAGATGGATTTTCAAAATGAGCGCGAGAATGAAATGTAAACAATAGAGGATTTATAGGTAAGCCCAATCAAATTAAGTTGTTATTAGTAAAATTACACTGAGAAAAAATTACAAAAAAAAATAGCTCTTGTTGTATAGATATGTATAGTCGGTGTATATTTGTGTATCATAATATATATTTTATGTATAGTCCATGTATAAGTAATATATATTGTATAGAAGTGTATACTTTCTATAACTTTTGACAAACCATATCATATAGTCATGTATAGTTTCAGTGATTTTAGCTATTTTTATGTAAATAAAACATGGGCTACTTTTTTTGTAGACATTTTACTTTTTTGTATATATATGTAATTTCCCCGTTATTAAAATGACCAACTGCATACGTAAACCTTTAAACTTGCATCTAAATTTTATTTTGGCACTCCAATTAACCTTGTTTGATTGTAATGATTCAGCTCCAATTTTCATGTTCCATTTTGACACTTTTATCCAATAATAATCTATCCAGTGGAATCTCGTAAGTGGGGTCTGAGGAGGGTAAAATATACGCAGACCTTACCTCAAAGGTAGAGAGGCTATTTTTTGGGAACCCTGGTCTCAAAAAAACCATAAGCAGAATAAACTAGATATGGCGAAAAAGGAAAAGGAAAAGAAAAGAAGAAAATAAAGAACAACTAATAACAAAAAACACATGATAGTATGTAAATACGATAAGTTTTTCATACAAGACAGATAATGGTAACATAAGATATAAAGATACGACTAATACTACCACCCTACTATACCCCAACCTAACCCTACTAACTTATTAGCCTGCTACTCTAATTCGTGACCTCCACTCTTTTCTATCTAAGGTCATGTCCTCGATGAGATCAAGTTTCATCATGTCTTGTTTGATCACCTCCCCCCAATACTTCTTCGGTCTACCTCTACTCCTTGCTGTAACCCCTAAATCTAACCTCTCGTACCTCCTAATAGGAGTATCGCTACTTCTTCTCTGCACATGTCCAAATCACCGCAGTCTCATTTCCCTCATCTTGTAAGCCACAGGGACCACCTCTAACTTCTCTTGAATGGTCTCATTCCTAATCTTATCACTCCTGGTATCACGACCCGGAAATGGGGCCTAGATGTGACATGGCGAAGGAGAACCCGAAGGTTCTCGATCAAGCCATCATAGCATCACCACTCACATCATCGGTTCGAAAGCGCGGAAAGATAAACACATAACACATAATTCTAGGGAAAGCGGGGCTTTGGACTCAAGCTATGGGGATATTGCCGAGAATGGGATGAGCATGAATCACATAGCACATAACAAGTATTTCTAAGG